>BLKM01009890.1:17954-148347 GCA_013340265.1 Coptotermes formosanus | reverse complement strand
TGTGTGTGTGTGTGTTTGTGTGTGTGTGTGTGTGTGTGTGTGTGTGTGTGTGTGTGTGTGTGTGTATGTACTGAAAGGGGAGACGGTTTACTGCACACAGCATTGCATGTAATTACATAGCGATACAGTCGGCTTCATAACTACAGTTACAGTGTTGCAGGCTGTGTGCATAATTTGATCAGTTGTGGCAAATGTTCTACATTGCGATATTCCGCATAACTTCTCATAGGCAGTAATGAAGAATTTGCTTTGAGCTCACATATGCAGTATATGCAATATATAATTAACTGTGGTGAGAATTTGTACATGCGAGTGTAATGGGACAGGTTTTTAACTGGTTGATTGATTGATTGATTGGCTTATTTATTCACTGATTCGTTCGTCCATTGCCTATGCTATTCACTCACACAGGGCGTAGTCACTTTGACAGATGGCGTTAATCGGAAGACGGCTTCGATAATTTAAACTTTCACCTATACGCACTCTGTGTCTCATGTAGAATCGAAATTCCATATGGCAGTGACGTTTCCTCTAATTAGACACACTGGAATGGATAAGTGGGAAGACTGGCGATGTAAGAAGCAAGTGACGCATTTCCGCGCGCATGAACCATGATACAGAAGCAAAATCAAACGTTATGTAAAGACACTCGCCTCTGACGACATGTAGCCCATTTCTTCGGATTTTCGACTTAATATTGCACTTGGATATAACTGCTCCTTGCACAGGCTTATTCTGCCGTCTCAACTATCCTCCGGGAACTACTTGCGAATAGGCCCCTTGTGTTTTATGTTGAGGGAGAATTATAAACTGAGAATGGATAGTTCTGGTGTGCAGAAGTGCGTTTTGCCCAACCGAGAGTAAGGGATACTGAAATTATTGGTTTGCGAGGCACTGTATGGTTACTTCACAATGCGAGTTATATAAATAATTTTTAGGAACAGGTTTTTCTCTGACTGCATGGTGTTCAGATTGTGCAGGGTTTGGTGACTAACGAGCACATCTTTCTTTTTTCCTAAGACAACTTCACAATTGTCCTTGCACCTACGCATTTCTCTTCCGTATTTGTCCCATCCTTACAGTTGTGCCCAACAAAATGAGAGTCATTTCTTTTGTGTACCAACCTTACAACACGACTAGAATATTATATTTCTGCAGTGCATGAAAGCTTTAAGAAACAGATATAATTAAGGGAGATGTCAGGGGTCCGTCGCGGTGTTGAGTTCTTCTGGAAGGAGACAAGAAGTACAAGAAGGCGGTTCTTGGAATCTTCTTGGGCTGCCTACCCATGAAGACGGGACAGATAGGTTGCCCCGAAATATCTGTAACCAACAACCAACCTACGCCGCGTAGCGTCCTAGAAGAGTGAAGACTTCAGATAAAAGTTAACACTAAAGTAATAAGTGGTCACGTAAAGGGTCTTCCCATAAAAGACCACGATTATTCAACCGTTGAAGAAATCCCATGTTAATCTCCAACTCACATGTTCATCAGGCTGATTTCAAAAGCATGACGTCCGACCCTGAGTGTAAACACTGTACATTGTCCCATGATCGACTTGTTGGTATCCCAAAAGTTCTCGTTACGTTAGATTTCTACCAAAATGTTGTATGAATTTTTCCTCGCCTGCTTCGTGACCTTCCTGTCTCTTTCCTCTAGAAACTAACGGTGTTCGGTACAGAATGCACAGTATGAAACCCCACATCATACAGGGCATACGCAGGTGCCGCAGAATTTAATTAAAACCAAATTATTCTAATCGTGGAATTTATTTCCACAAAAGAGATAGATGTCCTGCAAAACGTTGAAGTCCAAATTTTGATCTTCATGTGACGCGCCATTCTGTGGTATTAAAGAGTCTTCTTCTGAAGCAAACAGTTTATGTATGTGACCCGCCAAGTGTTTGTGTACAGGAGCATTACACATCATTCCCAAGAACACAGAGATGTCACTGTCCTTTGGCAGTAACATTTCTGAGTTTTATTTTGATGGAATTGCAAGATCCAGAAATCTGATGGGCTACGAAGTTTATGTACTTGTAGGCTCTAAGGTTCTTTGTTGGATTTAGCTACTACGTATATGTAACCCGTTAAGGCAGGGTGGCACAAATTCCGGATGGTCGATATCTTTGGGCCCTCGGTATGGAATTTCCTTCATGCCACCCTTTTGGCGCTTACAATTTTGAGGTGACTCCTAGATTTCTAGAAAAGTTTGCACCCGTGCGTTAAGGAAATAGTCAAATGACGTTGCTAACATAGGCCGAACTGTTGACAATGTTGTGAAGACACTTCTTGTCGGATCGGTCGTCTGAGAGGCAGTGAGACGAACTTTGCTGTGGTGTTACGGTATCTTCATTATATTTAGTCGCTGTCACTAGGGGATTTTATAGAAAGCTGCGCAAGGAAATAACGCAGTAGCTTCTAGAAGCCTTGCAGTTTGACTCGTGTAGAATCTCAGTGATTGCACAATTGCTGGTCACTCATTGTTTTTTCGCAAAAGTAAATTGAAAGTTTCTTTATTTTGTTCGAGTTTACGCATTTATTCATAATATGTTTTCACAACGCCGTTAGCAGTTCTGGTTATGAGCAGTCTCTGGATGGTTTTGTCAGTGAGCAGTGAATTGGAAGGCATGGTAGGATAGGTCCTTCGTGGCCTGATTTGAGGCACTGTTTCGGTATTTGCATGGAGGGGCTAAGAAATAGTACGAAAACCAAAGTCACAGTAGGCGGTCTCAGTGCGCAAATTTGTCCCTGGTGCCTCCTGCGTACTAAGCAGGAGTGCCAAGAAATTGATCGTGACGTTCGGTTTTTCTTATCTGACACTTGCTTTTTTAGTTTTTCGCATTATTTTTACAGAGGCAGTGCTTTGAATACGCAAATGAATCGATCCCGAAATTCGAAGGGTTGTCAACGTGGTTTGTAGGCCCTTCATCAGTCTAAAAACGCGTTCAACTACTTGTGCTTCTAAAGTTTCCGGTTGTGTGCAGACAGTTTGTTACAGTGGCTAGAAATACCCAAACTGCAGCGCGCCGTGGCGAGCGTGTGTTTCAAACGTCTCTGTGCCGAGCCACTCGAGGTGTGTGTCGCGTTTTTTGGGTTCGTGCTTATGAAAGCGTCCACATTTACACAAGCGGGAACACGAGCACGAGCCAAAACGTGAGTAGTCTGGTTGCATCTTTACGCCAGAACAGCTTTGCGATTTTCTGAATTAGACACATTTGTCTGACTGTCTGTATCCTGTAGAGGTGTCTTGTAAATATGAATTTAATAATTTAAATATTGAAAGTATTGTACATGAAGATTAGAGTTAAAATCGGCAGTTAGGACCGAAATTCTATCCAATTATTTATGCCTAAGTTTAAAAACAAAAATTCAATGAGCAAGTCTTCCAGGAAAAGTTTTCACGGCACCCATTGTTTGTTTTCCCTTTTTTTTTACAGTGAAAACAGACGTTTCTTTGAGAAAGTTTTGGTAGTGTGTTGTGGTGTCTTTACATTTAGATTTTCCACGTTCCTGTTGCCACCTCCATGCAGGCAGTTACGTTGTCAGGACCGGATATGTAACTTCGTAAATTTCTTCACACACGCGTCATCAGCAGTATTCTGTCATTTGTATTTAAATCTGTCGTGATTTTCCCGTTCTGTCTGTTCTTTGGAGCCGCCATTGCTTGGACAGCATAGTGACTTCCCTACGGGCTGGACAACCAAGCGTTCTGTCTGCTCCAAAGCATCCAGACCGTCTCTGGGGTCCACCCAGCCCGCTGGTCAATGGGTAGCTGGGCCTCATTCTCTGAGGGAAAAGCGGCTCTGGTGCGAAGCTGACCACTCAACTCAACCAAATGACGACGCTACGAATGCGTGGAGCTCTACGTCCACTTCCCCGTAGGCCTTCCTGGCATGCGTAGGCACTTTTTCTTATCTTCATCTTTTCGTCTGTTCTTCGTCTGTTCTGCTCCACTCTTTATGATCAGCATTTAAAGGGAGTCCGTGGCGCTACATCGCGTATGAAGTATAAGGATACCACCGAGCAAGTTAGCTAATGAGGCAGCCCTTCTTACTGTTACGTATTCTGTAAGTTCCCAGGTCGAGTCCGGTTATCGTGGCCGAGCTATTTGCAATGGTACTTTAGACGACAATAGCGTCGCTTGACGCAATATCCGGTCATTCGCTAATCGAGCTACCATTCGACGTTTGGAATTATCTACAGACAGAGTCGTTGGTAAATCTTAAGTACTTATAAATGTACTTCGTGTATGGCTCATTGGCTGACTGACCGACAGACTGAAGACGCAGGCGCGCACCGAAACGGTGGCTGCCGGGCTGTAGCCGCTCCCCCCCCCCCCCCAAATCGAAATTAAATGAATTCAGATTTTGTAGACAGTGGTCTTGAGTGGTTGTACGTGATTACCCTTGAGCCAAAATCAGCCACTGGAATCAGCTGGTGACCAGTACATTGGAATTTTGAAAGATGAGATGAAAGACTTGCGAAGTCTCAGATAAACGTAAGAAAAGCAAGAATATTAGACCTTGCGATTTAAATTAGGTGAGTGAGTCGCGGCGCATGTTTTTATGTTTATACGTACGTAAATATAATTTCAAATGGCGTTACGTTACATTTATATGAATCACAAGACCTTTATAACATATTATTTAAAATCAAACATAAGTTACATAGCCTCACGGGCAGCCTGGCCCCCCGGGGGGGCGGGCCCGAGTGAAAAATTCTGGGAACGCGCCGGGACAGACGAATTGACTGACTAAACAAGTAGCCACCGAACTCCACACAGCAGGGTCGTTCTTGGGAAGTTAAGAGTCTGTCAGCTGGTCAAGAAGTACCTCTTATTCTATGGAGCCCGAAGGTTCGTTACCATGTTTACGAGAACCCAGGAACTGTGCCTATCATGAAACAGATGGCTGCAGACCAAACCGCCCTATTTTATTTCTTTAAGGTATAATTTAATATTATCCTTCCATCTATGCCTAGGGCTTCTAAGTGCTGTCTGTCGTTCAGGCTTTCCTACCAAACCCTCGTATGCGTTTTCTCTTCCAATTAACCTGTGAATAGTATGGTGCCTATACGGTGCAATCATATTTTTCCTCATTGCTTACAATTCTATTCTTTTTCGACAACACAAAATCTTGTGTAATAGCCCGGTGTAGTCATTAATGTGACGCTGAGAGTAAGGCGTCATTCATGAGAGTAATAGAGTGTTTGAAACTCTAAGTCTTCTGGTATCTTGGGCGTGTCGACTGGTAAACAGTCGCCGTCGTTTTTGATGTGTGTGCTGCCTCCATCTCCAGGGTCTAGTGAAGTCTGCTAGTGGACATGGCATAACGTCCTAAAAGATTTAGATCTTTATAATCGCTGTGAGAGCCTTATGTCTCATGAGGAAGGCCTTTCTGTCTTTGCCGGCACTTCCAGGCAGTGGCGCAACCAGCTGCTGTGTAGTAGCTACCGTAGGCTTAGTCTTCAGTGGTCAAATGGCTGACGATCACCTTCATCTAGAGAACAGCAAAGGAGTGTGGGGTTTTATGTCAGTTTCCCGTGTACGCCTTCTTGACATTTATTTAAGCACAGTTGCAATTTTATCTTTACCATTTTCAAAATGTATCGGACACGGGTATCTTCTTAGAATAATTTCTTGATGGTTCCTCCCAAGTTACTTATAAGTGAACCAAAACGTCAGTTAAACATGTCAGTGTGTTGCTTCGCCAGACTGGTTACCGTCTCGTTCTCTTCTACCTTACGGACCTGCGAAAGCTGTTTTTGTCAGAATGACTTTAATACGTAGGCCTAGCGTTTCTCTTTTCAGGCAGAATTTAAGGTAAATGACAGTACTAATGACACTTCTGAAATAAGTGATCCGTCTTTTATTTCTGCTTGGATCGGAACTAGTTTGCCTCTTCTTCCCAATATATGGCAAATAGCCAGGCCCAACCTACGGACAACTGTTAGTTAAGAAAGGAACTGACGGTGATGTCACGAACCAAATCCGCGTGAAGCGATGGAAAGTATTGTATTCATAAAACTACAAGATAATTGAAAAAATTAAGTACTATTCTTTATAGGCGTAACTTTGGCGGGCAAGGGGGAGATAAATGCCCCCACAATGTTTTTTCAAACTAGGAATAGCTTGTTTTACTTACTGAATTGAATAATGAAAATAAAGATAGACAGAAAAAAAGAAGACGAAACGCTTACGGTTTGTGGGACCAGTTTTCCCTTCTTTCAAATTTGACTCCTTTGGAAAATAAAGTTCCTAGTATCCATTATGAATTTTGCCCCCCCCCCCTCCCCCCCCCCCAGTGTTATTGGCCAGGTTACGCTTATGCTATTGTTTGAGACAAATTTCAGTTCTGAAGACTGTTCCGAGGACGCCCATTTTCACAAGTCGTGGCTGTACAAAGGCACGCGAGTCGTCTCCATCGTCATCAGGTTTTTTCTTGCGTCCTTTTAATTATCTGCTGGAATATATATTTTATCCCCACTCATTTTTTTACCATCCCGCCAAAGTGTCTACAATGGGCTTATAACCGTAATTTATTACACCTATGGAGACTTGCTAGCCTATCGTTCGGAAGAAGGTGGAGTTTTTTTAAAACCAGAGATATTTTACCTGCTGCAGTTTTTAACTGACAGCAGCAACGCCTACATCTACCCGGGGAAGAGTTACAGAACTGCGGGAAGAAACGTACACAAATTTGAATTAGGAACAAGTTTTTGTTTTTTTTTTCTTTTTGAAATGATAATTTTCTGCCGTAGGGTATAGGGGTTATGATTTTTTAATATTTCTAAAGCATTTAGGCTGTTCAGTATGTAAGCTATGCAACTCTTTAATGCTTTTACGGCTGTGTTATTTAGGACTTTATTTTTTTGGGATGTGGCACCGCGTCACTGGGTATTTCGATGTTTCGAAGGAACGGTGGATCCTTGATGACGGCACCACGTTCTTTCGAAACGTCTGCCACTGATTACACATTGACGCGGCTTCATCTCAGTAGCAGCCCTCCTCCCTTATATCGTTTGAAGCGACGTGAACATGTGATCGGATGAATGCCATTTTTTATTCTGTGGTTGTGCTGGGATCAGATTGGCGGTGTGTGCGGCATGTTCAGTGGAGGAGAGAAATTCGTAGAGGGTTTTGCTGGGGAAGCGTGAAGGAAGAATGGCATTTGGAAGACATAGGCTTAATTGGGCGATAATGTTAAAATAAATAAATGGGATTGGAGGGAGTGGACTGGATTCATCTGGCTTTGGATAAGCATGAATGACGGCTTCTGTCAACACGGTTGTGAACCTGGGAGTAATCCGGAGACACGCCATTAAAATCCCGCACTTGACCCGCTACCATCACCGAATTGCTGACTTCAGATATTTTTCAGGATGCATCAACAGGAGGCTGATAACATTTGTGTCCATAGCGTCGCCAACGCAGCATGCGATGATAAGGAATTTCACTGCTGGTACGGGTTCGAAACGAAAACGAAGAAATAAGTAATAGTAAATGCTCAGTCGCCGTCCTGTCACCACGGAGACCAGGTTCAATTCGAGGCCAGTCCATGTGGGATTTGTAGTTGCCTGGGACAGGGTTTTCTCCCAGTACTTTTGTTTCTGCTGTTGATGCCTACAATCCTCCATAGTCATTAGTTATTCTTTCTTTGTTTCTTTCTTTCTTAGTCTGACCTCTTTCTACCTCCTTATTATAGATGTAGAGGATTACTGTTGCTTGTGATCACACTCAATGACACACACACACACACACACACACACACACACACACACACACACACACACACACCACACTCGACGGGACTCCTTCGGACGAGGGACAGGCCCTTCGCAGATACATTTACCTGACAACACACAACATAAAGGACAGACACCCATGCCCCGGAGGGATTCGAACTCGCAGTCCCAGCGAGCGAGCGGCCCCAGTCCCACGCCGTAGACCGCGCGGCCACTGGGATCGGCTGATTGTTCTATCACCGACCCTAAATAATCAAGTCAATTGGGAAAGGAAATTGTACCAGACTTTTGTGAAAGCCTTCAAGAAAGCGGGCCGTATGGACCTTTACAGACAAACCAACGTCATTCTGTGTAACTGAATGTCTGGTTTGGCGGAAAATTCGGTATAGGTTTCGGACTTACTGTTGAAACTGTAAGCCCAATGACACACCCTTGTGATACATCAGTTGATGCGTTCTTAAATTTAGAATACGTGAAATTAATTGCTATTACCCTGACATTGGGTTCTTCTGTAAATATGTCGTCACTTCGAAGTCCTGTCAAGAATACGTCAGTTTGCAACAACCGAGTGTTAAAAATCCAATTTCGTACCACACTTCCAGAATATCTTAATTGGTGCATAGAATGGTGCAAATGCAGTGCCTGAGCGTGGAAGTTCGCTTGTTGTGCTCTGCACCCGTCCTTCCATCTGTAATTTCAGGTTCTACCGATCTATTTAAATGATTTGTATAAAGTTTTCATAGGATTTATATAAACTTAGATAAGAAGTACATAACATTATTGGTAATATTTATGAGTAGGTTGTATAGTCATTTATGAATTTATTAGAACTGCGGAACGGTTCTTGTCTTGGGGTCGGTTATACGTGCTAATTCGTTTCTAGTTGTGATTTATTTAGGACGCTGTCGGTGCATCAGACGGTGTGCTGTCAGATAGTATGGTGATTGCTGAATGGTGAATTGGGAAGGAATTTAACAGAAATTATTCACGTCCTAGTTTATGGTAATACCACGGAATGTGCTTGGAGGGGTCGTGGGAACACGGTAGACAAAGTAGCCGGCGTCCCAGTCAAATGTTGAACGACTTTCGAATAAATATCAGAGGCGTTAGTGCTTGAGCCAAGTGTCTTACTGTCTGTGGTAGATGCTTTTTGAACTTGCACTAATAAAAAAGGAATAGTGTTCCTTGGATATTGTATCAGACATCGTCATTCCCATTCAGAAGAACACTGAACAAACTTCCGTACCCACAGTGATACTGGATTCCGGGATAAGAGTATTTGAGTCTCTATAGGGCCATGTGCAATTTTCGCTATATTCCGGATTATATTTGCGGATATTATTGGAGTCATTCTTATAGTTTTTCGTGCCGTGATATAAAATCAAGAAATCTTCGCGTAAATGGACTCAGATTTCAGAAAAGAACGGGCTGACATTGGTAGTAACAAATATACACGTATTTTAAGGGTCTTTTCGTGTCCTAGAAGACCACAGTACAGATGCTGTGACTATAACGATATGTATCGATGGCTTTATTTCATTTAATGGCTAATCCTTCCACCGGAGTATGAATGTTTTTAGGGCTGAAAATATGCACGAATTGGAGTGGGGGTGTGTAGATTTGGTATGCGATAGCAGTTAACCATGTTACTGACTTTGATGCTGACAACGTTCTCGTAGTGTCCTGTGTGTTCACTGTTTGACAACATGTTAAAGATGGCATGCTGTTGGGTGTGATATCTTCGTACGTCATATGTTTTAACGAATGCCATTGAGTTGCTCATCTGTAGCTCTTATCCGCGGTTCTGTACCAGCCGCGGCTGGTCGGGTTGCATACTTACGTGATCTGCCTCCCCACTCGAATACAAATGGCTTCCTCTCTCTTCCACGGCATTTTAGAAACCGGTTAGTCAGCGCTTCTGGGGCTGAAGTGGACATTTAAATATTTAAAACACGACGTGGGCATGCACTCCACATATTTACGTCACATAACAAGCAGTCGATTGCCACTTCCCGTCCTCCTCCCGATGTCTCGTTTCGGCATGGGGTGGGGGTTGGGGGGGGGGGACAATCGTCGGAATGCTGAGAACTGGCGGCATTGTGGGAGATTTTCTAGAAGAAGGCTGTTGCAGTTTTAAAGTCACAGCCGTAATCCGGCATTCCGGCTGACTTGCAGTCCGAGACCTGCGTTGTGCCTCATCCATTAGACGTTCTTTACACGACTTTTTCGTGCAACCCGTAGTTTCTTATTAGCAGCAGATTCTGACTGTGTGTATTTCTATAACTCTGTGGCTATGAAGTGAAGCAGCAAAGTTACGTTCCCTGACGCAGGCTGTTTAAAACAAACATTCATCGTCGTTTTGCACGTTGCTATTTGCCTTATAGGTTAGGATATGAAACTGGCTAAGGATACCCCAAAATTCCATCGACATTTGAAATTGTGCCATGTTTCCAGTATACGTACGCGTATAGCCAATTTATTCTGTTCAGTGTGCGTGGCTGAGTACATCTGTATCACCTTTCTAGGCCTTATTAGTAAGGCATTGGTACCAATAACAGAACAAAGATATTTCGAAGAGTTCTCTTAGCAACCGAGCAATTTAGCTGGGGAGGGAGCGCTTCTGACTTGTGCTTGGGAAATGCCGGGTTTGGATCTCGGCTGGGTAAAGGTAAAGTAAAATTTGACTGTTATCGTCATAAAGCCGTATGGGAAACTGGAGATATAGCTTCACGCCCCGGCTGCTTAACTCCCGGCGAAGAAGTCACAGGTACTTATTAAATAGGAGGCTGATTGCAAGCCAGGTTCGGTCGGGACGTTTTGGAGAAGAGGTAAATCTCATTCCCCAACAGGGAACCGAAGTAAGGTTCCTCTGTTGTTCCGCCTATGGCATAGCCACTATACTGGGTGAACTATCTCGGCTGGGACACCAGATAACCTGACAGGTTTATAGTTGTTTAACTGTTCTTAATTGGTCCATGTCCGCTTCCTTCTGCATCCTCCCAAATTCGTTACTCCACGCTCATCCCACCATTCGACACTGTGTAGTCTGAGGTACTGACAGCGTAGTTTAATAGAGCATAGTTAACCTACATATACGCGAGAAAGGGCAAGAAAATTGACAGAGGATGGATATATCGGATGCTGCAAAGAAATGTATGGAAAATGTCCAGTTGGTAAATCGAGACGTAAGAGTGCGGACGAAAACAGTTACGGATGTATACGCAATTCGTTGATGTGGCCGAAGGTAACGTTCAACACCGACATTTTATGGTAACTGTGACGAATTTCGTGATCTCCTAAATAAGTTTCGGGTCTTGAAAGATCCTGTTAAGTATGTGCTTGTAGTTACGATGGGACACAAATACCTGCTCTTTACCTCATAAAGCGTTTTACGATAGGTCATAAGCAAAGAAGCGTTGGTTTCCCGGAAATCCGGCCGAATTAGCGACGCAACAGAGGGGGCGTACAGTGAAGACGTGGAGTTGCCATGCCAACCGCTTCTTTTAGCTCCAACCCATCGCTTAGCAGCGTCATCCTCATCTGCAGAGTTCCAGGGTCAATATTCACAGCACGCCACATTGTGTGTTATTTCGCCGTCGTGCGCGCGCCTGTGTAAACTATGTGCACAGAGTTATTAAAATAAATAAGATCATCAAACTCAATACCGCTAATTTTCGATTCCCGGGGAACCAGGTCTGAGATGCGCTCTGTATTTCAACGATGCAGGAGACAAAAATGGGACGACTCTAGACTCCGAGTTCAATTCTTACCTTTGTAACAAATAATGTTTCGGTGATAGGTTCCAGCCAGTCACAAGGTACGTACCTCAAACAGTTCATTTCAGTTAATACCTCTACAAACTTCTTTGCTAAGGTCTATTTTGATACTGTTCTTGCAACTCAGCCGTACAAGTGACGTGCGTTGATTGTTTCTCCACAGGAATTCTCTACCCGTTTCTCATTAACACCCGACCTACTACACAGCCTGCCGTAACCATTTTATTCACTGCCCTAACAGCACTACGCGAATTATCACAAACTTCGTAGTACGTAATATTCCTCATATCTCACTCCATCAAGATTCATATTCAACGCGTACTGCTGCGATTTCTCCTGGGAATAAAGTGGCCGGGGCTTGAAGCTGACTGCTCACCTTCATCTAGTGTCGAGGTTAATAATGCATAGAAATACACACAACCTTCCAATTACCTTCATAACCCACACAGCGACAAGCTTATACCTTTACCTCACTTCATCTCTCTGACATATTCCCAAAGAATTAGATTCACTCTGGTAATTTGTTGGTTAATTAAATGTAGCAGGAGAGGCAGCCCAATTTTCTGAATGCCGAACGACCAGAGTTGTCATACCAAAGTTGTGCCCGTGCTCAAAACTTTTAGTCCTTAAATGGAAATATGTGATGTGTGTAGTACTGCCGACATATTCCCGCTCTGCAAAACGTACTGTACAACGGACGAAGGAGAGTCTTGGCCTGCTGGTAGTGCAAAATCTCGCCGAATCTGCCAAGTCCGGCACTGACAGCGCCACTCGTGCGCGTGAAGAACCTGACGTGCCGGGGTCAACAGGCGGACTAAGAACAGTGATTCTCCTGACAACTAGCTGCCTGAGAACGGGAGGGAGCATTTCAACACAATGGACAGGGTCGTGCCTAATGGTTCTCTCACTGTCACACGGTGGTAGACGTCACCTCTTCGACTGGACAGTGTTTGTAATGAACTTGGAAAAAGGTGGCGAGGTATATAGCTGAATATACAGAGAGTTAAAGAGCTGAAATAAGTGATCAGCTGTCACTTTGCGTTCGACCTAACCTTCAATTCACACTTAAAACTGCCGTACGCCATGGCTGCATGGGCATCTTACGAACGGAATATTTTCACTTTAAGGACGAAATAAACTCACGTAATCTAGTGCATATGCAGCAACGTCAGTATAACAGGCACGATTCGGTTTCCTTGGAATCCGTATAGATGTGATTTATACTGTGTTTAAGTAACTCATTTTCATAAAAATGTGAGAAAAAAGTAAGTAAAATGCCGTACCTAGAAGTCTTGTGGTGACATTCCATTGCACATTTTGTAGCACATTTTAGTGTGTATATTGTGACTCCGCATTCGAATTTCGACTATTTGATGTAGGCATCGGACTTGCCAATTATGGACGTGTACATGAAGGATGTTGTTATGGCGGTCTGTATGATGAGATGCCAGAGCTGATGTATGTGTATATGTAGACTTTGACAACGTAGGGTTTTATGAACTGATCCCTGTGGTTGCGCACTCTCTTGGGACGCCCGAACACTGCATGGCACATATTGTTTTGTGGTAGAGACCCTGCTATGATCTCACCTCCGTAACAAAGAAAACACGGGCTGGGGCCGAATTTACTTGGTGTAACAACGGAAGTGACGTATGGCGATTTTTTTTTACTGGGGTTGAGAATCGTCATTATAAGGGACTACAGTCATGTCGGGATATGATGTGTTCATAACCTCTGTCATGTATGCAAGTAGAAACCCAATCACTGGTGGTAGAACATAACTCGTCATTTGGGTTTCAGACGGCGAGACGACACTGTCACAAGGTGAAGTGTTCGGAATACAGCCAGAAGCATCGTGACAGTGGAACAAAGCTGGCAAGTGTAACATACAGCTGGGAACGCGCCTGGAGATAGTATAGACAAAGCGGACGGGGGAAAAAATGCGGAAGACACAGTGAAAGGGATAAGGGTTAGAAAATAACAAAGAAAAGAAGAACGGGGTGGAGTGAAAATACGAAGCAAATTAATTTCCCAGAGAATCAATTTGTATACACGCGCTAACATATCAGGGCAAATTTGTTCCTCATTCCTACTAAAGCTCCATATTATTCGATGTTAAATTGCGTTTTTAGTTGATGCTGGCTGTAAATTCGACAATAATAAAAGCTAGATTGGGTCTTTGAATACTTGCATGGAGGGCTGGCCTGCTCAGTAGTCAAAATGTTGTCTTCAACTAGTTCAAGCACGTGTTGTTGCGGTCTCACATTCCTGTTGGCTTTCGGAACATAATGTTATAATTAAATCGCTTTTAATCTCTGTGCCTTTGAATTATCGACGTAGTTACATTCATACTGGCGTAATAAACCAGCAGTTGTTTCAGACGTATAACCAAACAAGGGCAGCTACAAAAATGCTTTATATAGTACGGCAACATCCTTTGTGTTTTAAGTCGTGTGCTGTTTGTCAGATTTGAGGTTCTCGTGTCAGTGTTGATGAAGATTCAAGGATTTTACGCCGTTACTCCGCTTCAACTGGTAGACGTTACCGACACGTTCACCGTCAGGGTCAGTCTGGTCCAGGTCGCTTGGACTGCTTTACCCTGAAGACTGAGGCACAACCCTCCTCTGATGCTTAGGTGACTATTTACCAATCGATACGGTGTAAAATGTCGCAAGGCTTTGATCTCCTACTATTTTCTTAACCATGTGTGTACAACGATGAAACACCCACAGTGTGTTAAGGTAAGTAACTGTTTTCTGGACGAAAGCCCAAGGGACATTAAGCTTCACTACCCGACACGGATAATGATCCACGTGTATCTGTTCGTTACAGGCTAGTACTATTAACATTCCCCCCTCTCCTTGCAAGGACGAGAATATTAAGACCCCATCCCTTGTGCTGCCATGAGAAACCCTCTCCAATTGCTTGGATAGCTAGGTTAATAGGGTGGGTCAGTGGGGGGGGGGGGGTGGTCTTGTCCGTGGCCCTGATAGGCATTAAGCCGTAACACGGAGAAATAGAGGCTATTTCTCCCCCAGCAGCTCATAAATCTATTTTCCCACCCGTTTCTATGTAATGGCTGTTTAGGAAAAAATAGTTCTATGACACCATGAAACAGCCACATCTTCGCAGAAGATAGCCGGATATTAAGCACAAAAATTAAGTTGAACTTTGCTTAAACTGAAGGTAACTGGCTTGTGGGGTGCGACACCGTCGTGGTGGTGGATTTGTACCGACGTTTCAGAGGAGCCCATTGTCTCTTGTCGTCAGGTTAGTTCGGCGTCACTTCTCAGAAGACGGTATTCCTCATGGTCACCGTTGTGTGAACTCTGTGCTTGAACTCTTTATCTGTTTATGGAACTTGAATTTATCTGTCTGATGATTTGATCTTTTATTTCATGTCTAGTGGAAAGTGGTCTGTCACCCTGAAATAACATTGACGGTGAAGTTTACTGTCTCCTTCATTGTGAAGCGGTTTTGTTTTTTGGATGAGTATCAACATTCTGAAGGAAGCTGCTACCTTCGTCTGTCCCCTCCACCCTGAAGATGCAGTCAGCATGTATTTTGAAATTACAAGGCGTGATATCCCGGGAGAAAGCAGTTTTGTATTTTGAGGGTGTCGGCGAACAGGATACCGTGGGCAGTATTTGGATCTATGAGGCGAAAAATAACAGGAGGCTATAACAATGCATACATGGACTTAGTATGCACCAAATATTAAGGTTTTCATAGCGTAAGTATTTGGAGGATGAAAGAGGCAAGGCAAATGAAAGCGATGAGAAATGCACACAAAACTGTAGTTTGAAAAGGTGAAGGAAGAAGACTCAAATGGTGAACCAAGACCATGAGTTAATAATGCCTATTGATAAGCTAAGGAGTTGCTCAAGAACTTCCCCGCAGTTGCGGAAGCCGAAAGTTCATTACGAAGTGCTGAAGAGCCCTTGTTCACACTGATCCCGATCATGAGCCAAATTAAGTCAGTTTTCACACTTATATTCTGTTTAGATTAATGTTAATATTGTTGTCATATGCACGCCTAGAATGGATCTTTAGTTTTAAATGGGAAAACAGTATTAACATGAATATGCACAGAATATAACTGTGTGGACTGGATTCATCTGGCTCACTAGAGGGACTAGTATGGCGGGGGCTCTTGGCAACACCGCAGTGAACCTTCGGGTTTCACAAACTCCAGGGAATTTAATTTGTATTATTATAACCATTATATTTTTGTATCAGAAGCATATGGATTTAACGGTGTACTGACCAATAATGAACCTGTAAGTACAAAATCGGCTTTCTTCAGCGTTTCAAAGTGTTCTAATACAAATTTAATGTGTTCCATGTCCGTGCACAATATCATACAAAAACACTAATCACCAACAAATGCACAAAGAGAGTTTTATCATCAATCGTAACACACTCCTACATGTTTCGACCCTGCTGGGTCATCTTCAGGGAGAACTTTCCGTTACCGTTACACTAGGGTTGCCCTTTACAGTTGAGTGAGAATGTGCCCGGCCCGGACCGCGGAGGGTTCACGCCTCCAAAAACAACGCAGTAGATAGTCAACAGCACATTCTCACTCAACTGTAAAATGCAACCCTAGTGTAACGGTAACGGAAAATTCTCCCTGAAGATGACCAAGCAGAGTCGAAACATGTAGGAGTGTGTTACGATTGATGATAAAACTCTCTTTGTGCATTTGTTTGTGATTAGTGTTTTGTTCTAATATAGTTTACCCTGCAGGTGGTGTAGCCTACGCGGAAACATGTGGGGAATTATATGAAAAGTGATATATTGTGTTTTTAATGTACGAGTTGGTTATAGTATTTTTTTAGCAGTACCATTACCGCGTTTACCGAAACATGAAATTTTGCGACCAATACCGTGAGATAAGTTTAAAACTCGATAGTAATGCACCTATAACCTCAGTTTTTTATTCGCAGTATGAAATATTCTTAAGTCATGTAATATTTTAGACAAAATATTTTACCCGTTCGAGGCTCATAGTGACATGCGGCTCGCCTTGATTTTCAAAATTATTCGTAGGGTCCTCTCAGGATTTGAGTTTGAGGCCTTTGGAGTACGTCACGGTTGTTGCCGAAGCCGTGGTAACTTAGTATCATGACTAAGTTACGGGCTGAACGACCGGAGACTCTTAAGTTCGATCGTGGCAGGGAGCGAACGTCTTTATTTTCGTCACCACATCCAGACAGGTTGTTAATAATAATAATAATAATAATAATAATAATAATAATAATATAATTATTATTATTAAAATAGCCGGAACATAAAGCTGATCACCCGCCTCTCTTAGTGGCAGTTTTGAGAAAGACGGGGTCTGTACCTACTCCCCCTTACGTTCTCGTGGAATGCTGTTTAATTCATCAAAATAGGGATAAGTTTATCTATTTTCCCGTAGATTTTATAATAATAATAATAATAATTATTATTATTATTATTATCATCATCATCATCCGTCACGAGTTAAGCCTTAATAGACCAGTTTCGGCCACGTCTAATAGTCTCTTCAAAGGTCTTTCAAGTCGTCTTTGTCTGTTTGGTCTGTAATTCAGCATTATTTTCGGCATCCTGTTGTTCATTCTTGTTACATGTTGTAGCAGTTTGCTTTGTGTCTTCGTAGTTTCTCGTCAACTGTTTCTACTTTCAGCTATTCCAAAATTTCTTAAGTATTAATTTTCGTAAAAGGATTCTGCTCTATCAAGTCTGGGGTCACCTAATTTGTCCTAGTTTACGAATGAATGAATGAATGAATGAATGGATGAATGAATTAATGAATGACCGACCTAGTCAGCCAGTTAACTAGATGGTGATCGTGTGTGGCTCATATTTGGGACGCGCGCCCCCCCCTCCCTCGGACGAACACTGAAGGTTCCTGTATAAAGTTGCTCTGAGGGACATCACTATACCGCTGAATATGCACGCCAAGAAACGAAACATTTTTTCATAGCGAGCATGATAGAATGCGAATCTTTAACTGGGGGAAAAAAGCAAACCGTCAAGGTACACACGGTTCGTTGGTAGTGAAACGTAGCAGTGACTGCATGCGGGAACAAGGTTTAAGAACCGTACACTGAAGAAAAGCCGTCGCTGAATGCTTACATCGTATTCCAGCCTACAGATAACGAAAATGTAGAATAGCTATAATATATTTGGACAGAGCCAACAGCGAATGACACAGATGTGATTTTAATTATTGATAGCAAAGATTTATGGATGCTGAGATAGTAAGCAGCAGTATTTAATAACAATCGGCGAGCTACGTATAATACGTTTCATCAGTGATATTTAAATGTCATACAGGATATAATACGTTGCACTAGTAATAGGCCTATCTAAATTTAATACAGGAAGGAAAAAAGATGATGATGATAATGATGATGATGATAGACTAATGATAATTGCCATTAGTTTCAATTTTAATGTGTTAAGAAAACACCATAAAATGAGCAGGCGAAATTATATACAGTTATATAAAAGAAACAACTTTATGTGAATTCTGTAAATTTTAAACAGATGTTATCATGTGTGACGTATGGCCTATAATTGACATATGTATTCATTAAAGTGACTAATAGGGGTAAATAAAATAAAACAGATTGTTTGCATGTACCTTGATGGTGTATTCCCCCTTCCCCTCCTTAATATTAATCGTGTACGTTTGAGAAGCATGTATTCGGGATAACTTTTCATTAGCAAGGGTAAAGGCTGCAATACCAGCAGTAGCGTATGTACCCCCCCCCCCCCCCCCCACGGAGTAGTTCACGACTTTTTTGGGCAGTCATAGCCGTATAGGATACGTGTCAGTGACTGTAATAGTGAACTGCTATACGGAGAACAGCAGCTGCGCAATTTAAACTTATTTAACAAAGCAGTTACTAACTGACGTTATATAGCATGGAAAGACAGGATTATCAATGAATAATGAATTAGAAAGATTGTGGAAGTGGTCGTGGATGAATTTGACGTTATATGACCTCGTTTGCATGGAAGGACTGAGGGAAGAAACCTTATTGTAACAGGACCCCGCTTCAAGGTTTGAACCCTAGGCCTCTTGAATATTAGTCAGGAGCCCTATCCACTCTAGTGAGATGCTCGGTGTCAGTGCTGCCATGCAGCTCGATAAAGTGACTAAGCTAGAAAAAAAAGCTGACTGATCGTGTTAGGCGTTGCGCTCGGTATTGCAGATCATCTCAGAAATAAGGAATTGCGTCTATAAATAGCTACAGGTATGGTTAAAAGTACACGAACAAGTAAGTGACGATTTTACTTTTATTTCATTCTCATTTTTATTTATTATATATTTTTTGTATTTTATGAGTTAGGGAGATTTAAATACAGTGACGACAGGGTTACCTGTCCCCACAAAAGGCCGATAGTGCAGTTCTTTATAATTCCCAGTGTTAGGTTACTTGCAACCTACCTCCATTCCCCAATACGCCCTATTGGACTGATGTCACCGCTGTGAGATAATACATGTAAAGCTTTGGAGGTGGAATGTCTTCCTCTGGCTACGGTTTTTAAGTTTAAAAGGAGCGCTACCTCCGATATTTAAACTGGTAGAACTTCTCATCTATTACTTGTTCTATTCAAATTGTGAAGTCGTTCTTCTTTCTTGCAAAGTTCAGAAAAGAATTACTTTTGAGATCTTAGAAGTAAGGTGAGGGTCCATTTAGCCGTTTTGTAATGCGGTGAGTGTTTCCTGAAAATAACATGAAAAGCTGTTTTTTTCATGTAACCCTTTTACCGCACATTCTTCACGCACTAACGTAATCTGCATAAGTATTGTTCTTTTTCTTCTTTTCGAAACATAGAGATAAATATTTCGGATTTTACCATCCTTCTTGTTTTTGTTCTACATCTCCCACTTGCATTCTTTGAACAAGCGCGAATATTCAATAGTTCAAGGAATACAACGTGGAAACGAGCACTGTACACTTGTTGTTGGTGCTGAAAAGGTTTTATGACGCTCCAGATACCTAAGTTATGTAGTTCGGAAAGAAACGGGAAGATGATTATAAGTGGTGACCAGGCAAGTATATGAAACAAAGTGACCTTGGCTACTTTAAAGTGATCTAGGTGGATTAAGGAAACCTCTCAGCATAGTCCGTAAGCCGGTCGAGATTCTAACGTGGTGCCTTCCACTGCAAATGTATGGGGCTACAGCTACACCAACTGTTGTGCATTTCATTCCTAATCTGGATAGCATGCCAGGCGTTGCACTGGCTTAAGTCCCTATGCTACTGGAGCGTGTTAGCTCATTGTTGCGGGCAGTGCGCACGCGCTTTTCCCTTCTTGTGCTTTCCGTGACCAAACAGCAATTATCCCATGCCTAATGAGGTTTTGTATGGCCCGCTAGTTGGGGCCCGGGGCCGGGCTATTAGATACATTAGCAAGTTTTATTCTGCCGATAACGGGTCGACGGTCAGCCACTGTCATCACAGCTATCTCCCCACTGGGCTGCTTGACTCATCCTCCATCAAGCTTCATTCTTCTTCCCTGGGTCACAGCGCAGATTGTCTAATGGCTATCTGAAACCAAACAAGAGTGTGAAAGCAACGCCTGTATGATACATAATCCGGGGCATCTGTAGCATATTTGTGTTTCGTTCCCACAAAAGTAGAGCTGATCCTTTCGAGGATTCCGTTCTTTCGGCGTATGGTGCTGCGTCAGTTGGTAATCATTGTGTCCTCATCTTTAGCATAGAGATGAAGATGAAGAAGAGGATACTGCATTGCATCTAAATATCGGGATGCGCCGCTGCGGAAGCCTAAAATGTTTCGCTGTTCTAGAGTTTGTTTCATTAAAGGCTTAATGGACGTCTACAGTAGGTGAAACCAGTTCAGGCTCTACTGGGGCTTGCGACGATTAACTCGCTTATGAGGAATACCTATGTTAGCAGCAGCTGTATAGTGCAGTAGCCTGTTATAATTGGTATCGAAAACCTGAGGACAGACACTGCTGTGACCAATATTTCAATCAGATGCTGAGTTGGCCTCACTGTATGACATGGAATTTAGTCGCTATGGCGACCAGGTGCTCGGGATTTGTGCACCCGTGGTGTAGGATAATTCGTAGATGCTTCGGTGGCATTGTGTCAGTTGGATAGCCTGTGTCGCATAAAATTTCAGACCGACTGTGTGTACTTTAGGAAGTAATGTGTGGCTGTTATTTGTCGTGTCTCAGTTTACACACAGATTATTACCTTGCAGAGACTGGGGGAGTCCCCAGTCCAGTTTCAAATCAACCAAACAGCATTCGGCCGCTGAGGTACCTTTGACGGATGATGCTTGTGATAACTTTTAATGTATGTAGGAAGAATATATAAGGTCGAACAGTGTGGCCTCAAGTAATGTGAGACGACGAATACTGCGTATTGTGCCTGGAGAGGAAGCAATCCGGACGATGTAAATATCATTCGGGATAAGTACTGCCTCAAGTAACAATCAAGTTAGACATTGCGATTTCCATTGCAGTTTGTGTTTGTTGTTTCGTACTTAGTGATGCATTCTGTGTTGCACAGTTTATTAGCGTCGACAGGTAAGATGACATTAGAACTGATTTGGAAGAAAGCTTGAGTGACATATGTTAGTTAGTATTCGGAACATGTGCAACGGGAGTCAAGATAAGCGGCTTCCGACCCGACAGTCGATCTGGAACTTATCGAATACGAAGTAGAAGTGTTAACCGCTGAGACGCGAAGCTCCGTCCATCGGTCTTCGGCATTCTGCCAGTCTACTTCGACAATGCCATATGGTGGTGCCGCATGCCTGTCCTGGACGTGTTCTGACTGGGAAACGCGACGTTTTGATCTCACCTGAGCTGTTCGGAATTCACTAGAATGTAGGTCATGCATGTGGCCTTAAAGGCTACCCGCTACTTGTTATTTAGGTTGGAACATTTGCATGATTGTCTCGTGTTTAGAGGCTATTACGTCGAAGTTATCTTAATACTTATGGTGCCTAATTCAAGAGAATTATTGTTAGCAAGAATATGAACATTTGTCAGGAATTGATTGTACGGGTGCATTACACAATCACGTAGTAAGAAATGTATTTTGTCATTAAAACCGAGAGCGAGTTTAAAAAAAATCAGTGGTGTTAGTGGATCGTCCGGGGCACAGAAAATCCAGAAAGCGTTTCCTCATACTCTGAAGCATATGGGAGCTCGGAATACCTCAGTCAAGGTGGACTATACTGGGCATCCCATATCGTCAGTGTTTAAAGTTTCAGTATTACCTGTTACTGATATGTGCATCTCCAAGTACGTGTTTAGTTGTCTCGCATTGCGTGTGCGAAGTTTTCCGAGTTTGTGAGGAGTTCCAGACGCATGCGACTGCACTGACCATTCTGCACGGACTAGAAGGAAAGAGAGCTTACTGTCACCTTTGAACCCAGACCGTCACATAATAAACAAGTGAGGCATTTTCTGCGTACAAATAATTTATTTCCAAGCTGTTATATACTCTTGTATCAGGCCTCGTAACTCCGGTTTAAGAGCCTTGTCTCTCCGCTCGTCCATCAAAACTGTTTGCTTTTAATTAACTCGCTTGCATGATGGTCCCCCCCCCCTCCCAATACGACTCATCTATTCTTTCCTTCACGGAGCTCTCCTTATTAATCCCTAGCTACAGGACCCTGTGGCGGTCTGAAACACGTCCTAACGCACGACTTCCGGCTTCTTTTGATTTACCGAGGGTTGTTATAATTTATACAGACCGTTGCTGGATTGCCTAGCAGCCATTTACTTTGCCTTCACATTTATTCTTTAATGAATATTTTTCAAATTCACATGGTGAAAAACGTCCACTTTTGCAGTGCGTAAACTATATATTTTGGTTCTTTAATTTTAAACCCGATAAGAACATTTCAGATTTAATTGTACTATTAACGCCCACATTCTTCTGCAGTGTTGTATAAAATGGGATGCTGGTTGTCCTTGCTAATATTTCCCTGCTCATGGTTCTGTTTTGTTATCGAAGAAAGTGTTAACTGCAGTCTGTCACCTGAAACACGTGTCATTTGTTTTAGTCTTCAGGTATGTGACGCTATGTAATTCGGTAGATGGGTAGGTACGAAGACTGCAAAGGCTCATAATGTCCCCAACTTTAGGGTCAAAGTGAGGTGGAAAGAAGATAGGCAATGTACATACAACGTGACATTGTGGCGCGTTCGCGTAACCATTTTGCAGTTGAAACACAATGCATTATGTGTTGTTGTTGTTGTTGTTGTTGTTGAATTACATGTCAGTGTTAGCTATTCAAAATATTGGGTGTTGCACAACAGTACCTTTATGGCTAATTTATGTCACTGGCAACAATGCTAATGATAGTACCAGTTTTTAAAAGAAAATATATTCCAACTAATTTGCAATCTTGTCAAACGTTACGTATAAACGCTGCATTGAAACAAAAAGAGTGTTCATTTGCTTATGGCCTTCTTTAGGCTTACAGCTTGGCTAAGCAGATCGTAATGACACGTGAGTCGTTGCGTAGTTTCTCAGCTTTTGTGTTTTCGTAAAATATTTTGCGAGATCAGAAGGAAGTAACTTTTCTAAATATTAATGCGAAACATATTTCAGGTGTCAAAACTACCCACTGATTTTAAGAGAACTTGCGACTGCCCACAAGCACGTCCGGCAACAAAGTATGCGAACTGACATGAGAATTGTAACAACTTTTGTATACAACAGAACGACAAGCAATAAAGAACCGCACGAAAGGTATATGAAATGTGTATGTTCTAATACTACATTACGATTATGATGGCCTATACAATTTGTGAGATTTCACAAATTTAAATATGGGGGATATATAGGCCTGCAGCCGGACTCGGTTATAACGTCACGAAAGGGACTGAATATTTTGTCGTTGTAAACGAGTGTCGTTATAACCGAGGAGTATAACGTTATGGTTAAAAGTTAGGAAGTAATTGGTACCACAGAATATCTGACTTTGTAGGCGAGGTATCGTATAAACCGATGTTGTTATAAGCGGCTCTACTGTATATGCATTACATTTTTGGGTTTTAAAGTCATATATATTGAAATGCCTAACGATGTGCGAAACATGTACCATATATTGACGAAACTAATAGAACTTTATTCTGACTGTACGTGTGCCAGTATTTGGTATGGTATACCACAACGGGATGAATTCCACAAAAAATGCACAAATGCTCCTTCCACAGATACGTTCGTGGGCAGTTGCGCGCATGCGCTTTAGGGTATTCCGACTAGTATTTAAGAGCAGAAAGTTCTGAGTAGTTTGTATAATTCATTTTGGAGCAACTTGGTCTTATATTAACTTCCATTTGTCAAAAGTTAATTTTGATGTTTGTTGATTGAGACTGGACTTCGTCGTTCTATCGTAAGCAGATCAGCGATCGCCGTTCTAATTCGTAAAGCCTGTCGCCCAAAGTAATTTGGAATTTGGTGATGGGGGGAGATGAGTGTATTATTTAATGACGCTGTCGCTTACTAAAATTGTGTAACGTCGCTGGCAAATGAATGAAATACGTGTATAGTGCGTTGGTAGAACGATAATGGTAGGGGACAACCAAAGTACACGGAAAAGAACCTTTCCCATTGTGATAAATCTCACTTCGACTGCCCCGAGATCGGACGGAGGCTTCCGCGATGAGAGGCCGCCGACTCAACGTTTGAGCCATGACAGGGCTCTTGCATTTTAAGAATGTTATTGACACGAACCCCTTCGGGACGGGGGGGGGGGGGGCCCCCCGGGTGTCTTATCACTTCTGAAGCAAAGAGCTTCTGGCACATGTGAACGCTTAAAAATGTGTTCGTACTTCAAATAAAACATCGTAATATATGTCACAAACGACACTCTCTTAACCATCTCTGTTTAGTGTTATTTTCTACCAAAAATAGACTGTACATGTCGAAACTTAAGCAGCCAAACAGACTTTCCAGTGAAACCCAGATGAGATGCATAAACCGAAAGTTTCTCTTAGGCCTGTACATACAAGTACATACATACATACATACATACATACATACATACATACACACACACACACACACACACAAAAACATACACACATACATACATACATACATACGTCCTTATATACATACATACGTATGTACGTAAGTACGTACGTACGTACGTACATACATACATACATACATACATACATACATACATACATACGTACATACATACATACACACACACACAAAAACATACACACATACATACATACATACGTCCTTATATACATACATACGTATGTACGTAAGTACGTACGTACGTACGTACGTACGTACATACATACATACATACATACATACATACATACATACATACATACATACATACATACATACGTACATACATACATACACACACACACAAAAACATACACACATACATACATACATACGTCCTTATATACATACATACGTATGTACGTAAGTACGTACGTACGTACGTACGTACATACATACATACATACATACATGCATACATACATACGTACAAGCATACATACATAGTACATACATACACACATACGGACACCCACATACTTGGTGTCACAAAGACAATAGGACGTCATAAGTACACAAATATAGACCCTACATAATTTTTACAGTGTAAACTACAGTATAAAATACAGTCGTACTGGCTTATAACGTTATGAAGGGGACTGAATATTTTATGTCGTTATAAACGAGTGTTGTTCTAACCGAGAAGTATACTGTTATGGTTAACAGTGAGGAATTAATTGGTACCACAGAATATCTGACGCAATACACGAGGTGTATAAACCGATCTCGTTATAACCGGGTTTGACTGCATTATAAACATTTTACAAAACAGTATTATAGATCCTCTTTACAAAAAAAGAACTTAATCTACAGAGTAATTGGATTGTTTATTTAATTATTCTCTTAAGGAAGGCTAATTTAAACTTTGCCTTTTCGTTGTTAAGGATTGTCAGACTATGCGGGAAGCTGTTGAAAATTTTGATGCCAACATAAATTGTAGATTTCTGAAAACAATATGGGTTGTCATTTCGTCTATGAAGATTCTGCTTATTCCTTGTATTAATACTGTGTATAGATGAATTTGTTTGAAAATTTTCTTGATTACTGACAGTGAAGTTCATTAATGAAAATACATACAGACGTGAAACATGTAAAATCTTAAATTGATATGTGCAGAATAAAATTATTAAAGTCTCTAATTGTTTAATAGACTTCTACGTGAGGTTCTGGGTTGTGCACCAGCCATAATTCTGACAATTCTTTTTTTGTAAAGTAAAAATCTTCCCACTGTTGGAATAGTTACTCACTAAAATTTTTCATATTTTATAATGGAATGAAAGTATGCATAGTAAATTGATGTGAGAGTGTTACTATTACTGATGTGGGCCTTCGACCTTCAGCATAACATGCTGTATTCTGTACGACGTTATACACGGAATTAGATTGTGCAAAATATCAGGTTCTTAGAACGGTGTTGATAACGATGCAGTTCTTCGGGTATGACGTCATGTGTGTTGGTATGTGGTTACAGATATGTAGGAAACACTTCCTGCCGCCATCTTCAGGCACTTTGGAGTCTCTTGGTTGGTAACTACCAATTCAGACGGGGTTCATAACCCAGGGTCATGGTGGTTTACAGTAATCGGCTATCATTTTGATGCTTGTTGGACCAAGACGAAATAAAGAAGAAGAATTTAATGCACGTGCAGTTACTATATTAAAGTATTCACAAAACGTGTAATGTTAAAATTTTAAGGAGGGCATGGTTTTGTTACTTTTTTCTCTTTTCTAAATGTCTACTACCATTTTCGCTGTAAGAATGTTGAATTTGTAGTTGTTGTGCGTAACGGTGCTTAGCACTGTGGACAGTTTTATCTGTTTATGATCGTACTCTGTTCTGCCTTCTCGAGTGCTGCTCCCATGTAAGTCTGCGACAGACTTCTTCAGGCGGTAGTGTGCTCACCGCTCCGTGGACCGGCAGAAATGTAAAGCAGAACTTTCAGTTTTACGAGAAACTTTCAACATTAGGACCTGGAAGATATTTTCTGTAGCGGAAAATTATGGCTACTGGTTTTCTGATACAACAGAGATGGTTCCGTGTCGTGTGCACCTTACACCCTAAAATGTTCTTTCCATTACTTAACAGCCAGGGAGTGTTTGATTTACATTTCCTTTTTTAAACTAAGGTTAACATTCTTGCAATATTTTTTGGGATGAAATAAATTCAAAACACTTCAGCAGAGTTGTGACTGATTTTCTACCAGTAAGGTTGGTTATGCTTCATTCGAACCCAGTAGCTCACTAAACCAGAAGCTGGAGAACCGACGAGTCATGGTTTGGCTTTCGGCAGGGGCCCACCCAGTTCCCAGTTCAATGACCATTTGTCCCCGAGTCCGACCGTTCTGTATCTGACATGTAAGGAACAGTCGTTTCCAACTGAAGAAATAGTCATAAAACCCAAGCCGACAGCACACTTCTTCTTAGAAGAGTGGGCGCGTGCGCGCTTGACTTGACATAGTTATGTAGCTGAAGAAAGAGCATTTCTGTACGAAACTTTTTACTGCCTGAGTCAAGTTGCAAATATTGAACAAATTTTCTGGTGATGTGCAGTGTGTGATGGCTTGGACGACCCTGACAGAAATATCATTCATTATGTAGGTATCCTACAAAGACTTCACGACGACTTTGGTCAGAGTACTGAGATGTGATAAACAGGGGTGGTAAACTCGTCAAGGTGAATATGGCAACTAATAGTTGCCGCATTGCATTAGCCGCTGTCCGCGAAAACTTAAGAATTCTGGTTTCTTGAATTAGACCAAAAATATCACTGGAGTGTTTGCTGTAGACTATGGAAATATCGGCACACAGTAAAATCTCATGTCGATGTGATCCCAACGCTTCCCCTCGTTCACCATATGTGTGCTCTTTGTTAGCATACTGGGTAGATTATTATTAGAGACTTGGTGTGTGTGTTTTGGTATTATTTTTCTGTGTAGAAGGATTTATGTGAAGTTCATTCTTACAGTAAGCCTCTCATAATGAAGGATTTTTTTTTTCTGTGCTGTGCTTCCATAATTTATTCTAAAGCAAATGTAATTTGGAAGTTCTGACAACTTTGCTTCTGTAGTTGTCTAGAAATATTTATATTTTTAATTCTGTTTCTTGCTTACGTTACTGTTTAACGTTGTCTTTCGTTTCAGTGTTACGTGATGAATTCCGTCCTGTGCCAAAAGACACGCGAGTTGCGGCAGGAGAAACTGCACTCTTGGAATGTGGGCCCCCAAAAGGTCATCCGGAGCCCAGTCTGGTCTGGCGTAAAAATGGCCAGCCAATTGACATTGAAGCTTCCAAAAGGTAACAAGACTTGCGGTGTATTACCAGTTTTAAAATAGAGTGATCACTTATAGGTATTTTTGAATTCATGTCTTAGTTATGAAACCCGATATTAGGTAGTTGCTTTATTGCACCCATGTGTCTGGGCCACTTCATACCAGTCCACATCGCAGCAGCCTTAGAGAGGCTCATTCTTGTCCCATTATTGCACAGATTTCTTAACCAAGTCATGAGAGCATTTCTCCTATCTTATCATCTGAGCTAAGTGTCTGCTCCTAAAATATAATCCATGGTTTGCAAAGGAGTTTAAAAATGATGTAACAGCACGTCTAACATGAAATACATACCATCACGCGACCGCAGATTTTACGATCTGGCAGGCAAATGGAGATCGTCTTTTGTCGTCTTGTTGCCACGACAGCCTCCCTAAGTGTGCTGTATTCTGGCACAGTAAGTTGAAAGACGGAAGGCCTTGTAGAAACATGATCAAATGTCAAAGTACGCTGTGTGATTCGATTTTTGCGTGGGAAGAGTGTTGCTCGGATGAAAATTCATGGTCAGTTGATGGACATGAAAGGCGCACGTGTAATGTCACGTAAACAGGTGTGGATACGATAATGCAGTGCTTTCTATAACGGCAAGATATATGTTGACGGCTAGCAGCCACCTAGACGCCCAAGCATGTCCGCAACGGACGACTGTGTGTCGGGCAGAGAGCACCGTATCAGGGCTAGCGCGCACGAGCGGTTTTCTGCCGTCGCGGTGAAAGCAACGCGGCGGCCGATTATTTCTTGGCTGTGAACGCGGACGGTGAAAGAAACGCTAAATTCTTACGTTTTTCTCAGATTTGAGAGTTGAATTTTGTGCAGACGGTGTGTGCGCTATACTGGCTGAAGCATGGTTTTTGTTGGGTCGTTTGCTGAGTGTGCTGTGCTGCTAAGAAGTAGGGCAAAACGAAGAAAGAAGTTTTGGGTACGCCCACTTGTAAGGCAAAGATTAGTGAAAGGGCAGTTGCACAGGTTACATGAAGACTTGCGTATGCGTCCGAAAAGGTTATTTGGATATTTTAGAATGAGCTGCAGCAGTTTCGGCGAGTTGTGGTTCATCAAAACACCAAGTATTACCTACCAAATACTGTAAAGAGGGTACCTGTGCCTGGTAGCCGGGCGGTTATTTTATCGCTCGTGCGCGCAAGAAGGTAAGTTTTTTCGAGGTGAATTGCCACCGCCAACGGCTGAGCGGCTACCGCACCGCCCAGGAAATGAAGCACGTTGCGTTTGGAAAAACGCCGCGACGAAAGAGTCGCCCGTGCGCTTGCTTCCGTTTAAAACAACACGTTTCATCGAAGCGGTAAAGAAAACACGGCGGTTTAAAACGCTCGTACGCGCTAGCCGTCAGACAGGACGGAAGAGTAACCTGACTGTTGTCGCCTGATAGCTAGGCATTGGCTGGTAGTCTTGCACAGCATGTTCCATCTTCAGCTGGCTTACAGAAATGTGTGTGCATGCTGGCTGCCAAAGAACCCCACAGACAATTACAAAACTCCTTGTATGGGTCTCTGTGTCTCCCTCATTCACATCACACGTTACCTCAAGCGAGGACGGCAGTTTCTTCAATTGATTGTTATCAGCGATAAAACATGTGCTCACCACGCAACACCCGAAACCAAACAGCGTCCATGACTTGAAAACACCCATTATTCTCCCCTGAAAAGAAATTCAGAGCAACGCCATCCGTAAGGAAGACAGTTGGGGGTGTTAAGGTGTGCTCCTTGTGTATTTCCTTGGCTGTGTTAACACTAACAGCTGAGCGTTTTTGTGATATATTGGAGAGGTAAAGCGAGCCGGACTTGTGACTGGTTATGGCGGTTCCACGGCTCGGTGGTTATAAACCCTTTACGGAATACCTGGCTGATCAGTGATTTGCAGTAGATGCTAAGGTGAAGCAAGCTGTCGTCTGGTTGTAGATATTTAACACCATTTCCTTCTCTGCGGGGATAAAAACCTGGGTGCCAGATTGGGACAAGTACTTAATGTGTACTATACGCAACCCATATGCTACACTGTTGACCCTCTTATGAATGGGTCTCTTATGCACGGATTTCGTAAATAACGGAGGAGGTCTGTTAGTTCCGAAATGTTCGTCCGCAGTGGGAATGTATGAAACATGTAAGAGTACCGACACAGGCTTTTCGCCATAATTATTATTCATTCACTTTCACTGCAAGGTTAATTGTATTTGTGTAATATGTGCATGGATTGGTGTTATTTATACAGTACTATGTTACTGCTTTGGTGACCGTTTAGGCAATATCCACATACTCGTACACATACACACACACACGTATCTATATATATGTAACTCGGAATTACCAGACAATTGGCAGTATCGGGCCACCCGCTTTCACTATTTTTCTGTTCATAAGAGGGTCTGCAGTGTATAAATCAAAGTCGGAATAAAATTCTTGGCATTAGAAAGTTTTCTACTTCATTTTTTGAAACTTCTTTGTAACTGGGACGAAGTGTGCGTGAATGTTTTTCGTATGTAATTTGTCTGTTAGTGTCAGTTGTATTTAAGGTTACTGCCTTTACAGAAACAATTTTATGTAACTTTTCTAACGGATCACTGGGTAAAGATATACCATTATTTATTGGTATGTAATGGAGTGCTACATCTTGATCATTTCTCTCCCATGCCTCAGACTAGGCATTCACTCACGGTAGCCAGCAATGTGAACACTGCACAGAATCTTCTGAAACAAGATGGCAGACAGGGTGCCTTTTTTTTTTGTAGGATGCGGTTCACCTGTTGGCCACTGCTACAGATTAAGGTCAGTCTTCCAGGCTGTTTATGATATTGCAGTAGTGTTTGTAACAGTTTGCAAACACACACATAAAGTTGTGTGTATTGCGTTTGATTTTGTCTTCAGTTTCTTTGTCTAATCAATGCTTTTGTACTGAAGGGATATTAAATAACACATTTATGTAATCATTCATTGTACATACAAATACTTGCCGACTCGCGCAGTTTCATGTTCCGCAATTTCAAGCTTAGGTATTTTTAAAGAAGAAGAAAAGTGAAGTAGTAGCACTTTCCAAACGCGCGCCAAATTTTTGCCAACGGGATTGACAGCGCAGTGTCATGTAGGTGGCGGAAGAATACCGCTGGATGATAACACAGGCTGCGGAGCAGGCATATCTGGGCGGGTGCTGCGTAGCTGTGGTTGACAACGTGCATTGTTTCTGACTGGCACCGATGCTGCTGGCTCATAAGCTGCGGCGAAAGTCGCGGAGTGTGCGTGTCTGCACGCTGTACAATTTGAAATGGCACAGAAGCCTTGCACTGGGCCGTGTTGTTTCCTTCGTCTTCTTCTTCTTCTTTAATTTCCTGTATAACCTCATTGCGTTTCGTTGTTACTCGGGCGGATTATTTATTTCAGTATGTTGGCCTATATTTTGTAGTTATTTCTCCTTATGCATGTTAGTCTGAATCATCAATCAGACAAATTTTGTGTGGTTACAGAGTGCGTGTTGTGGATGGGGGCAATCTGATGATAGCTGATGTGCGGCCTGGGGATGAAGGAAAATATCAGTGTGTTGCTCAGAACATGGTGGGCGTAAGAGAGAGTGATCCAGCGACTCTCACCGTGCACGGTAAGAAGTATCAGAGCGACTTTCATTAATGTAATTTTTTGTCAAATTTAAAAGAACATGGCAGCTGCCTGAAATTTTCTTGTTCCTGTCGGTTTAACCGTGGTATCTGATGTGGAATTCCTGCAAACTGAATCAAATTTTGCATGCAACTAGATTATAAACATGTCTGTAAGTAATGTGTGAAATATTTTTTGTATGTCAGGAGTTAAAAATGTTATAACAAGACTACTATAACATGTGACATTCAGTAATCTTCTGGACTGGGAGATTCGTATAAATGGAACACGAGTGCTGGTCATTACATCATAAAGTTGGTTCATTAGCCTCATTTTTTATATCCACAGCAAGTTACTTTCTGAATGGACGGTGTAAAGGCAAAGTCAGAGTCTACTTCTGCACACCATAAATACTTGTGAGGAAGTGGAGGTGTAGCACCATGTGTATTTAAACGTAGCACTAGTTGTAGGTGAGTGAAATTGGCCACTTTACCCCCAGAGAAAGAGCTTCAGTGTCCATTGAATAGGAAGCTGGGCAGGCTTCAGAGCCAGTCTGGATGTTCTGCAAAAGAGGAAACCTCTTCTCTCTTCCACTAACTCAACTACAGTTCCTCGGTCATGAAGCTGATAACCCAGTCATTGTAATATTCAGGGCTTTATTGTGCTTAGTATAGATTTCAGACTGACATTAGCAGTATCTTCTGCTCTTACTGGTCTGGTCTGGTTGCAGTAAAACCATTCTTCAGCCAAGAACCATCCGATGTGACGGTGCTAGAGGGCCAGAGTGTGCAGTTCCAGTGTCGGGTTGGTGGCGACCCTGATCCCAATATTCTGTGGCGAAGAGATGATGGAAAGATGCCAATTGGACGAGCCCAGATACTGGATGACAGATCTCTTCGTATAGAAAATGTGGAATCAGCAGATGAGGGAATTTACATCTGTGATGCTGAGAATCTTGTGGGGAGTCTATCTGCCCGAGCATCCCTGACTGTACACTGTAAGTGTTCTGCACAGTACTGTACAAGTAAATGCATTTTAGCTGCCACATGTCAGTACATCACTTTTTAAGCCTTTATATTGACTTATAAAATAAAATGAAAGATATGTGTGTCAGGGTTGTCCAACCTGTCACATGTTAGAGCCAAGTCATTGTTATTCTGAGCCTGATAACATAATATGTGAATTTTTCAGCTTGGTTTGACACATGTCATATATTCAGTGGGAAGCTGAATTTGTGTGGCTTCAAGCTAGGTAACGGAAAGTTGTATTGCAGTGTAGTTTAAAGTAATCTGTATCAGAAACCTATGCTTCTCTTTTTGTGAAGCAGTAACTCTAATTCTTCAGGCATTGGTAAGATCATCTTTGCACAACCATTTTTGAGACATGGGTGGGTGGTGTGTATTGACTGAGCTTTTAAATAGCTTTTAGATGATAGTGACATTTGGGATTATAATTCTGATGAAGATTATTATAAACAGGTATTGCCCCAAAATACTTACAAAATCACTGATAATGAAGATGAAAGTAGTAGTGGATCTCGTGTTGATGGATAATGAGTGACACTGGAACTGGGAGGGATGTCAACATCATATTTATGACAAGATATCAGAATATTTACTGGTTCACAGGAGAAGTTTTGTGACATTTGTTGACCATAGTTCAGTGGTAGTAGTGATGTGGAAATTGTGGACGTCCCTTAGAAGTTCCTGTAACCTGACTGTTATATGACACTTTGTGGAGGAAACCAAACAATATTTACATGCCATGGCTGATGTAGCTTGTTACTGGCCTGTCACCATGAATACTCTGGTTTGATAGAAAGCCAGTCAGTGTGGGATTTAGGGTAGACAAGAGTGGCATTGAGACTAGTTTTTCCCTGTCAGTGTTTATCCCACCAACAATCCACAATCATGTTTCATTTATCTGCCACCAACCTAACATACTGTTAGCAAAGGACAGCAGTGTTAAATAAAATATTTTCTGCCACCCCCCCTCCCCCCCAGTCTCTACAACATGTGTTTTTACCTGTTTCTTCACCACTAAGAATATCTGCATCTTGTAAATGATGTAATGTGTGTGTGTGTCTGTGTGAAGTAATACACACATATGTTGATATATAACCCAGGATTCATTTGTTTGTTCGTTCATTCATTCATTCATGCATTCATTCATTCATTCATTCATTCATTCATTTGATAGTCCCTTACTACAGCTCCATCAGCTCTTCCAAAGAGAGTTCTCCAAACACACCGTGCAATCTAGTGCTTCCTGTTTTAATTTCCATTACCCTGTCACTTCGTTAAGGTCTTCCAGTAGATGCTTAAACCTTCTTCCCGCCATTATGTCACTTCTATCCTTCCCTCTCTCTTTCCTTCAATAATGTGTTTTAGAAGGCCGTTGTGATCAATCTAGTTAGCCTTTCTCTTTTTTATTATGCGCAGGATATTCCTCTGCTCCTTGACTCAATATAATACTTCTCAATATAATACTTCTTCTTTTCTCACATGATTGGTCCAGCTGATCTTCTCCATCCTTCTCCAGCAAAGCTTCCAGGTATTTCTGATCTACTTTCTGAAGTATCCAAGGTTCAGCACCATGCAAAGCTGTACTCCAAATGTAGCACTTTATTAGTTTATTCCTTAAATTTAGGTCCAGTTTGCTGGTAAAAAGTCTTCTTCTTCTTCTTCTTCTTCTTCTTCTTCTTCTTCTTCTTCTTCCTCCTCCTCCTCCTCCTCCTTGGCAATCCTGCATTTAATTTCACGTGTACATCTTGCATCATTGTCATAACGCTACCAACATAGGTGAAGTATTCCACATTCTCGAGTTGTTTTTGTTCTAACATAATCTGTTTTCTAGATGGTTGCCTTGAGATTTTCCTTATGCTAGTTTCTTCCACATTCATTTCCATTCCATAGTATCTTCCAATTTCAGTTAGTCTGTCAAAGATGCTCGGTAGCCCCGTTTCTTTCGTGGTCAGTAGCACAAGGTCGTCTGTATATTTCACGGTACAAATTACTTGTCCTCCTATATTTAAGTCTCCAAACCCTTCAAGAGCTTCCTTGGTAAAGTATTCGCTCTGCAAGTTGCATAGAATCTATGACAAGCAGCGCCCTTGTGTAACTCCTCTTCCAGTCTTCACATTTCTTGTCTCCGCGTGGTCTAGTCTTAGTTTAACACTCTGATTCATGTAAAATTTGCTGATCAGTCTTCTTCACACCAATTGATACCAGCTTCCTTTAGGCTCTGCATGAATTTGCTCCAGTTTACGCAGTCATATGCCTTCTGCCAGTCTATGAAACACACACACAATTCCTTGTCTATATCCAAAGTTAGTTCTGATATTATTCTCAGCATCTGTATTGCATTCTTAGTTTCTTTTCCTCATCTAAATCCAAACTGATCCTCTCCAAGTACATCCTGAATTTTCCTTTCAATCCTTTTTCTAAATATCCTTTCTACTTTCTTTGCTGTATATGTGATGAGGCTGATTGTGCAATGGTCACTGCATTTTGTAGCTTTGGGCTACTTGTTCAAAGCAGTCATTGTGACTTCAATGAAACTCTTGACTCACTCTCCAGTTTCACGTATGTTGTTGATCATTTATGTCATTCTGAAACCATCTTTTCCCAACAGTTTGAGTGCATCCCCAGGTACGTCATCATCTCTTGTAGCCTTCTTACCCCCATTTCCTTGATGGCTTTTTACACTTCACTTGGGAAGTGTAAGGGCCTTTCTTATCTGCATCTAATTGTTCTACAGGTTCAGCATCTAGGTTTCTTGGTCAATTAGGTTCATCGTAGGGCTGTGTAATATAATTCTCCCAAATGTTCAGTACTTGTCTCTTTATCTACTATTACGTTCACTTTAGATTCTTCAATGCCATTGTTTTGAATCCTGTGGTTTTCTTCCTGTTCTTTGAAATTCCATTATCTCATCACATATGGACTTAAGATATTCCTTCTTGGCATTGTCTGTGGTTCTTTTCAGTTCATTCTGCGGTCTTCTGTACTTCTTCCTTTCTTGTTCATTGTTGACATTCTTCAACTTCATTTTTTCATCCATTTTACTGATTATGTCCTGTGTAATCCTGGCTTTCTTGCTCTCCTCTCAACATTCCCAACCAAGTCACTCATAGTATCTAACACATTTCCTGATGTTGTTCCACTACACTTACACATTCCCACTTTCACGTTCAATTGCACTGAGTTTTTTTTGTCTAAGAATATCTTCGCTTTCTGTCATTGAGCATATAACATCTCCAGATCCCATTGTGGTTTTCACTTTTGGAATCTTATGATATTGTTCAATCTAGTCTTTGCAACCAGTAAGTTATGTTTGTGTACGTTTATTCTCTACACCTGTTACAAAAGCATTTAGGCAGCAGGTTCCTGTGAACATACGTAACCACCTCCAAAATTATATTGTCATAACCCAGAAGAACAGGAAAGTTGCTTCATTGTTTGAGGTTATGTGTGATAACTTCAAGAACTTAAAGGCCTTCTCTAGTAGTATTTATTGACAGCAGTAATTTGTTAAGTAAAATATTATTGAGGTATGGCAGAACTGTTGAAGGATGCCAGCGTTAGAGGTGTCATGAGTTGTTGCTCTCTATGCCTGTTAACAGCTGCACCCACATTCACAACAAAGCCACAGGACCAGAAAGTGGGTTTGAATGGATTGGCAAGTTTTGAGTGTGTCGCAACAGGCAACCCACCCCCTTCTGTGTTCTGGACGAAGGAAGGCAGCCAAGTCCTCATGTTCCCAGGCAATGCTTATGGGCATCTCCATGTAACACCTGAGGGCACGCTGAAGATTCAGGGTGTGCAGCGTGAGGATGCTGGGTTCCTGGTGTGCTCTGCTCTGAGTGTAGCTGGCTCAACCACCGTGAGGGCATTCCTCCAGGTTCGCAACATTTTTTGAGCTGTCATTTTCGTGTTGACCATCTCTGTAATTAGTGTTGGCATGCATTGTTCAAGGTTGTCCCAGTCTTTACATGCCTTCACTTTGTGTGCCATTAGTTATTGCCACCTTTGTCTGTTTTCAGTAACTTCTTGTTTCATCTTAACTTCTGAACTGTTAACGTACTGTGCAGTGTATGTAAACTCAGTTATGCTGGTTAGTCATAGTGTAGTTTGTTGTGCCTAAAACAATTTAAATCAGAACTTGGTTATATTTTTATGGTTCAGTATTGTGGCAGCAGATAGTAGCTTTTTCTCCTGTATGGGTACATTGTTTGTAATATGATGACTATACTGGATGTAGGTAGTAGCATTCACTTCACTGCCTATATGATCTGTATAGTTCTCATGGCTTAGGATAGTGGCAGTGTATAGTAGCAATCTTCCACTCTGCTTGTCATGGTTAACTGTAGTGATCCAGTATACTGGCAGAAGATGGTAACATTTTGGAAAGTGTGGATATAATGCTTTTATTGTCATGACTCAATATATTTGCAACAGATCATAGCATTTCATCGACTGTATGTGTAAGCGTTACACAGTTCTGACATATTTTACTTGCAGTAGACAGCATACTTTCTGCTGCTGTAGATTATTTTGTCTTGTTCTGCCATATGCCAAACTACAAGATGGTCTTCTGAATATGAAAATAATGCATCCCCATTTTTTGGACATGGTATTTAATTTCTTTTATTTACTCATTGCAGATGCTGGTTTAGTACCTTGAAGCAAGTAACTTCCCAACACAGACACAATTACCTATTATGTACTAATTCTGTGACAAATTGTCATTAAAGAAATTAAGAGCTTCATTCTTATGTGAACTAATCTGCATAATGGCACTCATCTGCATGGTGAGGCATGAGTCTGTCAATTCTATAAATCAGCTTGTGATTTGTGTTACTATTTTTTAGTGACCATGCATGAATTTCTAGTCTCCAGACATTAACCATATTTTAAAATGAGGCTCCTAAAATCAAACCAAGGCCTGACCATGCATTTCTTATGTCCATTATCATCATCAATGTCCAGGTCACATCAGTCGACGATGTTCCACCCCCCATCGTACAGATTGGTCCTGCTAACCAGACTTTGCCACTGCAGTCAGTGGCTACCCTTCCTTGCCAAGCAATTGGAACACCTCAGCCTAGAATCAGATGGTACAAAAATGGTTCCCCTCTCATCAGTCAGGGTCCTCGCATCAAGGTCTTGGACTCGGGAACACTGCATATAGATGGTGAGTACATGGGGGCATATACTGGCTGAGAGGAAGGCTGCCTGTCATCCCTTTGGTCCTGAACAACAGGTTTACCTGATGTGCAGTGTGATGTTGAAAACACCAAACATTAGGATAACTTTGTCACCAAGAATGTGTCAATTTTGGCACATTCTGGGACAGTCCCATGGTATGTATACACCCCTGTGGCTGGTCTGCTTTGTCTACTAGAATCAAAGCAAAGTTTCTTTAGAATGTATGTACTGTTCTTACTCCTCTCACCCCTCCTGGGCCCATGACAGAAATTTGTTAACACAAAAATATGATGCAATTTCTATTTCTGTCTCTGCTCTGCTAACTTGTGTATCTTCTTTATAGGTGTTTATTATCTCTTGCACTGGAGTCTGGTGTCAGGAGAATATGAACAATGGCTATGGAATTCATTACCTTGTCTCCCTTCCTGACAGTTTTACAAAACATTTGAGTGTCATATCCAAATTTGTACTGATACAACCGCAATAACATAAAAAAGTTCATGAATATAAAAATCAAGCTTTATAGCTATAAGACTTCCTGGGGGGTACAATGGTATGGTTCTGGGGCAGTTTAAGTGTGGTCCTGGGAGACTGGATTGTGACACCCTAACCCCAACCTCACTAAACATTCTGGGTCCACTAGTCAGTTGCATTAAACTTCATACAGCGTTCATGTGACATCTTTGCATTATTTTTACTCACACATATACATAAGGAAGTGATGTACAATAGGCAGTCTAGTTCCAGCCATGGCATCAGTCGCATATATAGGACCCCTTGTGACCCTATGGCGTGGTGGGGGGGGGGGGGGGGGTTGGCCAGGGGGCCCCCAGACGTACAAAATACTCAACTTTGTTTTGTTTTGGGCTTTTTCAGAATGCAGTCTGTTCTCCTAACAGAAGGCAGTATTGTGGACACCTGTTATGGAATGTGGGAGTCACTTCACTAATAATTATAGGGGCCAATCTGTTATCAAGTCCTGAATTTTAGACAGTCAGCTTTCCATCCTGTATTTGTCCCATATTTGTCAGTGACATAGATAGGACCCCTGGAAATCCCACACCATGCAGTCCCATGGATCTGGGGGCCCCAAAACTTACAGAGTAATAAAATTTATTTGGGGTCTTTTGGACTGGATTCTATTTTTCTGACAGCAAGTAGTGTTCTGGATGCCTACTATGAGATATGGAAGTCACTTTGCTAAAAATGTAGTGGGCCCTATTCGTTGAGTTGCAAGGGGTGTGAATTTTAGACGGTCAAATTTCGATTGTACAGTTAACCCACATATGATCAGTGAAATAAAAACAGTGGCACCAGTGGCTTAGCTAAGGCCCCGAGAAGTCCTGGGGCATTAGTGGCCCTATTGGTTAGAGAGCCTTTGAACTGACATAATATTAAAATTTGTTGTGGGCTGTTTTGGATTGGATTCCATTCTCCTGACAGCAGGCGGTCTTCTGGATCCCTGCTGTAAGATATGGGAGTGCTTTGGTAATAAGTATAGGGGGCCCAAATTGTGGAGTTCAATGGGGCCTCCATTTATCGACTCCTGAATTTTTGATGATCAACTTTTCATCCTATGTTTCTGCCATACTCAATCAGGGAAACAAGAACAATGGCACTGAGTAACCTTCTGAATTATTTCATGTAGCTACCACCAATCATTTTTCCTCTCCAGTTGATACATATAAAGCAGCTGATCCTTCTTTGTTAACAGCCTCCCATGTGCTAGTATACAGGCATTTCTCTGTGGGCTGAGCAGTGTTATAAGTTGAGATATATCATGTGATTTTCTCATTCCATTTGATGCAAACAGATCACAGCAGCACCGTGACCTTGCACTTCTTTCTTCATTCTTTCCAATCTTGCTACACACACAATTTACATGGCCAGAATTTTTGCCAAAGCTGGAAAATTGCATTAATTATCCATTCCCAAGGTAAAGCAGGTATAATATCAGTATCATTGCTTTCATAGGACTGTAGCCTCAAATAAAAACCAACGAACATGCAGAATATGACTACAGATCAGTATTCAGTGGCATTAACATATACGATATGAAGGAAAATGCTTGGCATTGTGTGGTGGGTGTTTCTTAAACAGACCGTTAAAATGTATTTTATTAAATTTGAAGGAAAACTGTAAAAGATGTGCATTTTTTTGGCAAGAATAAGCATGTAAAACTAAAATCTTGTAATTTAAATCCTGTTTTATTGCAGACCTGACTGTATATTTAATTCTGGAACAAAAGGATTTTATAGGTTAGGAATTTAACTTTTGTCTGATCATTTTTTAGTTTTTGTTAATTGGGCATTGCTTGTGTTGTAGACTTTGTTTCATTATATGTTTTGAGACATTTGCTTTTAAGTGCATAAGTTCCTGCCACATTTTCTTACCATCATTTAGTACCTGCTTCATTTTCAAGGTTTACAGGAGGGTTGGGAAAACTGAGATATGCATACAGAATTTTCTTTCAAGAAGGTCATCATGCCAATCCCAGTGGCCATGCGGTCTAAGGCGCAGATCTGTGGACGAGCGCTTTCTGGGAGCATGGGTTTGAATCCCACCAGGGGCATGGATGTTTGTCTCTTGCGAATGTTAGTGTTGTCAGGTAGAGGTCTCTGCAATGAGCCAATCCGTCATCCAGAGGAGTCCTACCGACTGTGGTGTTTGTCTGAGTGTGATCAAGTGAAAAAAAACCTCAACACTTACTGTGATTAGGTAGAAGAGGTAAAGACTGCAAAATGAAGCAAAGGTCATTGTAAGTGATGGTTTTGGAGATGTGCAGATGAGAACCTTGAACAGGACAATTCCAATTTTACGTTTTTTTGTAGGGACTACCTAAACTGATGTGAAATACAGGAAAGCATAAAATCTTGGAAATGGAAATTATGCTGTCAAAAAAGTGGGTTGCTGTATTACAAAAGAATGTGGTAAGCCATTTAAGATATGGCCTTTGAACATTTTTAAAATGCAAATGCAACATGGTACATATGTATGGCATATATAGAGTTAGTTTCCTACTTTACTGCTAGCTGCCAAACTGTGTATGGTAGCTTAAACTGGTTCCTGATCACCCGTTGTTTTCATTGTCATATTTATGAAGTAGACCCCATCAAGGTACACATAAATTGGTGTAAATGACACCTGTGTTTTATTCCAACATGTTTTGGTGCTTCAGGACGATCATTATGGAATGAATGTGCATCATGCGAGTTTCCACTTCAAACTAACGTAGCTTACATTATCTGTTGCAGTGCCAATTAATGGTAAAGTTTCAGAACCTTTTCTTTTGACTAGTTGTGTAAGTGTGTAACTCAGGTGTACCTGGTTAAAATATTTGCAGATATTACTGAAAGGTAACTTGTTAAAATATGTACGAAGCCTTTTTCTGTTACAGTGTTGTGTTAGTAATGGTTTTTAACCATACACACTTTCAGTAAAATGTCATATAGTTCTGTATAGCATTACTTAAAAACTTTATTTTTAGTTGCAGCATGACTTATACCTGAACATATTTGCCTTTAACATTATGCACATCTATTTTGATAATAGTTTTCAGTTCTTTTTTGTTATGTAACATTCCTGACAAATTGAATTAGCAAGTTAGATAACCAACAAGGAAAAGCATGGGGACACCTTTACTTTTACATTAATAAAAACAAGTACATTACCTCAGATTTGTAAGTGAAAAAATAAATGTTATTTGTGTACAGAATAAGAACAAAAAAGGCATTAACTGTCAGTTAATAAGAATATTCACTCCACTGATACAAACAAGCTAGGAAGTTTATGCACAACTTAACCATTCTGGTATATTTGCTCCATGTAGGTCTTAATGTAAGGTTTTTCTTTCAGTTGTCTTGGCTTATTATAACCAAAACTGAAAAGCGTATTCAGAGTTGAGTGGAAGTCTCCACTGTCAGGTTTCATTGTAATCCATTCAACATTTTTCAAGATGTCATGTACAGACAAGATAAGGCAAAGCTTTAGGTGCATTTTTGCAGTTTTTCACTACATATGTGGTAAAATTAACTGTGTGCATGCAAATGAATTCATCGCAAGGTATTTGATGACTGGTCTGTTTTCAAGTTTGCAGTTTACAAGGCACTAGGTATGTGATTGCTGCACACTTCTTGCTGCTCAGTTATGAACAGCGTGTGTGAAAGAGATAAACCTCGTATTTGTTTACATCACCTGCCAGCTGCCCAGGGTTGTGTAGCGTATAGTACCACAACATGAGTTGTATGTGCGGTTCACTGGAGTGCATTCATGAGAGTTAAAAAGTACCCACATCACATTAACGGTTGAGAATAGGCCCCATTTTAGTAGGAAGTTCTTTGATCAAAAAGGCATAGGAAATCATCTTGTACAGTAATGTCCACAATTCATGAAAGACCTTGTATGTTATGGTAATTACCCAAACATTATTAGGTAAAAATTTCAGATTCTATATTTCTTACTATGCAATTCCTCCAATTTCTGTGCTTCTTCATCATTCCTGACTCAAAATAATGTTCTCAGTCATGTTGTTATCTTCCTTCACAGTAACATACGATACATACTAGCAGGAAATGTTCACAGTGGTGGGTTGACTGGCAGTACATTGAACATTGCATAGTCTGTCTTTGTCTTCCTCACACACTAATCTCCTGTTATGCTGTATTTTCAGACTTGCAGCTCACTGATTCAGGGTTGTACACATGCACAGCAAGTTCTGAGAGTGGGGAGACATCTTGGTCAGCCTCTCTGACTGTGGAGAAGACTGCTGCTCCTAACCTACACCGCATGCCGGATCCATCTACATACCCCAGTCCTCCTCCTCAGCCTCATATTCTGAACACCACTCAGTCATCTGTCACTCTTTCATGGCATCAGGCAACCAAGACCAAACCTGGAGCCTCACCCCTTATAGGATACACCGTTGAATACTTCAGCTCAGACCTCCAGACTGGTTGGGTTGTGGCAGCCAACAGAGTCACAGCTGACACAATAACGGTAAGCCTATGGGGTACAATTGTGCATCTGTGTCAGAATATGTGTTAGTGTGGCAGAACTGTAGCCCATAGTAAACACACAACAAACCAATTTCGTGTACGGACACTCCCTGACTTACATAAGGATTCTGTTCTTGAAACCTTAATGTAACCAAATTTTGTGTATGTGAGAATTTGAACCACTACACATCAGTGGCACCCACTGACTTAGCCACCCACCCACGTACATGCACCCCCCCCCCCCCACACACACACACACAAAACAATTCTGTTTATTGACATAGTATATGTGTGTGTATTATGTTAATCCTATAACTGTGTACTGAGGCACTGAACAAAGTGCAGTTGTGTTAAAACCTAAAAAATATTTGTGGGTTCAATAAGTAAGTCCATGGAAGTGATGTAAATTTGATAGGAAAATGTATGTAAGGTGAATTCATGTAAGTCGGGACATGTATAATCAAGGAGTGCCTGTATTCCTCTTCCACCTTCAGCTCTCTTTGCTTCCATCCCTGTGAGAAAAAATTGGCATGCATTTAAAAAAATGTTATAATTTACTTATTTTTCCTCGGCAGGGGTGGTTTGGGTGCAATTTGCATAAGTCTTAAATTGCATGATGGATGTGTGTTTCTACATTGAATTTCTTATTAGATGTCATTGCTATAGAAGGTAGGTTATTTATGAACATAAATATTGCTGCACAAGTTAGCCACATCAGGTAACCCTTTTTTAGGAAGGTGGAAATTGAACACAGAATATCCAGTATTTAATTTGGATGACTGATGAATTATCTTAAATATGACATATGAAATTTAATTTGGAATATATTATTAGTGATCATGTTGGAGGTTTGGGACTGAAAAATCTAATTATCTGTGTTGGTGTTAGACCTGTTGCTTTGTGTTTAAAAGTTCTGGGTTTCAAATCTCAGCCTCCAAAGTAGCTATCATGGTTGAGTTTCTTGCCGCCTTCTGGACATCATGCCTTTCAGTTTGGTAGGTACCGTGAAACTCGCTTAAGGTGTCCTCAGTTAAGATGCTGCCCTGCCTGAGATATGAGGATTAAAAAGCACCAGAATTCTCCTGTGTGATTAACATTACACGTTGCACTTTTAATAGATCCCTATATAAACAAATCTCCCACCTAAGAGGTAACAATGTTTGATGACAAAAAATTTTTTTTACCCATTTAATACATTTTCTGTGTCAAAATCATAAACAATTTCTGTGAGTTTCCATTAATTTGGTTTCCAAATACAGCATTTAGATGGCATGGTCAGTTCATATAGGTTAATCTACAAGGTCACTTCTGCAAGATTCAAACGAGGATGATGCATCCTCATGGTGCGGGAGTGTTGTGTTTCTCCAACAGTGCAGAGATTGCAATCAGTTAGTCCCCACTACTCAGTCTGTGTCGCTCTTCCATCATGATTGCTGAAAGATTGGCTTCTGGCCCCCCATGATGACTGGGGGGCCAGAAGCCTATCCTAGCTGTTCAGTAACCTGCATGAGCCTGCATTTGGCAATGCTGGCATGTGGAAGATGGCTTGCTGCATTAACTGGCCGGGAACTAGGAGAGAACTCAGGCAACGAATAGCATTTGAAGAAGTTCAGGCACACTAGCCGAAGCAGCCCCTGGTTCCACCTTGCAGGTGTGGAAGCCATGTGGAGGTGGAAGCCACCCTGCTGGGGAGACTGCAGTCTTGACGCCAGGTGCATGGGTGCTCTCATGTGACAGCTTGTTTAAACGTAATTTATTGGCAGTGATATAAATGCGGTGGGATGTAGTGTGATTATAAGTCAAGAAGGCCGCACGAAAACGAATTCCCCAGTTGGACTTCTAACTTTGGCGGTAACCCCCCTATGACACCAACAATATGGCGCCGCGGCTCCTTTAGTCACAACAGTTCAGCCTGTGACCCTTGCGAATGATTACGCTGCTGTTCCTGCCAACGAAAACAGTCCTTCTTTATGTGCCCGGCCCTATGGCAAAAAAAAAACACGTCTTGGCCTGACCAGGGGATGACCTTACCTCCCTCGCTGAAGTACGCCTCGCGTGAACACGCAAAACCTGAACGTTTGACTCCTGTGCTAGAGGACTGCTCCCTGATGACCCCGTCTCCCTCGACCGATCAGCAAATGTGAAATTTTGATCAAGGATGGCAAGCTGATCAAGATCTTCAAAGCTCTGAGGCCCTTGTTGAAAAACAAAATGGCCACATTGCTCAGGATGGAGACCTCCAATAATATTCCTTGTAACTTCCTGCTCTGTACCAGGGATCTGCAAGACCGTTGCGGCCTGCTTAATGCTGTTCATGTAGGTTGCAAATTATTCGCCTTTCGCCTGCAGCCGGTGATGCCTCTCTTGCCACAACTGCTCATACAAGTGTCTTGGGATGAAGTAACTCAGACAGTCATGATGGAACTGAACAAAACTCCAGCCATTGTTCATTGCCAGAGAGACCCTAGTGCCCAAGGTGTCTTCACAAAAGGGGAAAATAAGTTCAAATAACTGTCTGACCGGCACTTGACACACGCTGCAAATTCGCATAATGTCTGCAAGAAGTGTCAGTAAATGGTTTACATCAATCCTGTCAATCCTACGCAGCCTCTTCAGCAAAAACTCGACAGGATGGGAAACATGTCTGAACCTCAGGGAGTTAAACAGGGCAGGCACCATATCTTGCCTCCTCGGCTCGTCCATACTCTGCGCAGCCACCTCATCTGATGCACTCACCGCTGTTGTTAAACTCCCATCTTGCCGACATGCACTGCCCAATCCTGACCGAAAATCCACATTATCTCCATTGACAACATGATCTCCTTCACCGTCTTGTTCCAGATGCACACAGCTTACCTCCTCGTCCTCACAAACACTCGAGAGCAGCCTTTCAACACTGTCCAGACGGGAGTCCAAACTATCCAAACCAACTTGAAATTCGCCCATGACCTCTGGATCCAATCCCTGCAAATGGCGAAGACAAGTCCTGACATGTGTCACCCGCATGGAGACTCTGACCTGTGACAATGGTTGGCTGTTATTATCCTGCCCAGTCAACTTTTCTAACTTGGCCAATTTGGCGTGCAGAAGCTTAAACAATTCCCCCACATCAAAATTCCCCAAATACTGGATATTACTGGGCACCTCTTCTGCCTGGATAGAACGAAAAATTTTACACAGAAGTTGGACGTCGCCAATACTGGTTATGCCCCTGGTTCCCAACTCATACTAGAGCTCATCTTTGTACAAATAATTTGGATTCATGATGGACATACCCTGGCTCTTTCAACTGCTTTTACAAATAATATACACAGCTTAAAACAGCGAAACAAAAGAGAGCCCTGATTGCTTGGGTCAGTTACAATACCAAAGTCCACGAATGGCACTAAACCTTACATAATGCCAGCACTCCTAATGAGGGCCCAAAGTACGCAAGGCAACTTGGAAAGGTTGCATAACATATAACAAGAACAATTAACATTCCACTGAAATAACTAAACCAAAACCATGAACTGTGAACTGCTCCCAACGCAACCACGCTCTGCTACCAACTCAGTGCACCGCCTGTCACTGGGCCCACACTCGAGCAGTATAGCGACACAACAAAAGATCAAAATATAATAAAACATAAATTTAATATTAATTCAACATACATAATGGAAGTAACTGAATAAACATACTTACAATAACTAATGTCAATGTGTTGTACGTGCCGAACACAAGTTAACTCAGAAACCAAGGTACTTCCCTGGTGGTGTGGGGCTAAACCCAAAGCAAACCTCCATCAGTGGGACCATGCTGCCAGGTGAGGGACTCTGGTCACTGCAAGCATCTCCCGGACGGAATTTTGGACCTCCCAGCCAAAACTGAATTTTGATGCAAAACAGCAGGCTGGCTGGACACAGTGGCGAGGTACAACGGATGCTAACCGGACGGAGTGAAAGGAGGGGCGGGGGGGGAGGGGGAGTGGATAGACGCACATGCAGCCGTAAGTGCTTGAGGGAGAAAACCCCAGCACAATTTTGTGGTGACCATGTACAGGTAAGTTACATCAGCAAATCCAGAAAATAAATTCAAGACACTGCAGAGTTAGTGAAAGTGACTGGAACTACTGACCACCCCTTATGGACGAGCTGTGTGATAATATCAGTTCCAACCCAGATGAACTAGGAATGGTTGATGCATTGGCTTATGACTGTCCATCTGTTCCCACATGTTCTGAGGCCATGTAGTACATGGAAAAGTATGAACATTTTCTGGCAAAGCAACACAGATGTCTCAGCACAGGTAGTTCAAAGCCTATGGAATCTGAAGGCGTGTACTGCAGCTGTTTTTGAAAAAAGAGCAAGAAAACCCACACTTGACAAATATTTCAAGGAAAAGTGAACATCTGGAATGGAATGTGAACTTGTGAATGAAAAGTCAGTGACAGTATAGTTAACAGATGTAAATGGAACTGTGAATGAAAAGTTACAGACAGAATGGTTAGATGGTTAGGTACAGGTGAGAATGTGTTAAGACAGCTGCAGGTTATACAGATTCAGCATACATGTGTAGTGAGTTCACAAAAAAATATAAAAAAAATAGATCTTTTGGTCCTACCCTTTTAAGACATTTCATGCTTAAGAAGTCAGATTTTTGTGGAATTTTAAAAAATGCTGTAAGAGAGTTTCACTGTAGTTACCAATCTTTTGGAGAAACCTGATACTGACATCTTCAGGGTTTGTCTTCTACTATAAATTTGGATCAGGTTCATCTGAAATATTGCTACCTATTTATCAGGGTACATGGCATCACATCTCAGAGAAAGCAATAGTTAGATTATAACTGCTGTGAGACCTGCAAATATCTTGAGTCTCTTGGTGGACTTTTGAGCCTTTTTGTGTCATATAAGTTCTGAAGTGAAAATACATCATGCTGAAGAGGTAGCCGAAACTCTTCTTCTGAGGAGAAGTTGGATGATGCCATTTCACTGACTGTCTTTTTTGTCTGCAGTTCAAAGTGGTGGAGCCATGTTTCATCCACAGTGATGATCTGTAACAAGATGCTTCCATCATCACCCTTGTAATGGGAGGGCAAATCTGAACACACCTCTATCTGCACAGTTTTGTGATAGTCCGTTAGGCTTCTTGAGACCCAGTCGGCACGCACTTTTGAATATCCTAATGCATCAGTAATGTTGGTGACACTTTCCTTGGATGCTGAGAACTCAGATGCAACCTTTCAGGTTGTAATCCGTTGGTCATTTTGAATGAATTCATCAGCATGTTGAAGCAACACCTGAGTATCTGTTGTTGGCCAGCCAGAGCGACGTGCATAACTGAACTCCACTTGGCCTTTCTCAGAACCTGCATTTTGTGAAGTCCAGAGCCCAGTGACAAAACAGTGCTTCTGTTAACAGCATTGACACTTTGCATATTTTTTAACTGCTTGTGAATGTTCATTACTGATTGCTTCTTTGCCACTAGAAGTTCAGTAACAACTCTTTGTTGAAAATGCACTTCACCATACCACACCATTTTGATGACCCTCTGCACATGTGCAAGAAAACATGTTCTGCATCACCGCACTTGCCAGCAGGATTTTCAGAATTAACCACAGAAAAAATTACGTACATTTCATGTTGGTTTTGACTGAAGTGTAGAAAGTGTTGCAAAATTTTTTTGGGCAACGTGTGTAATTCCGGATTATCACCCCAGATGAGAAAAATTTTCACATTATGCGGCTAGATACATCTGCCTTTGTTCAGGACCAGTTTACATGAAAGTGTGGCAGGAAGATCAGGGAACTTCAATGGCAAGAGTAGTTGCTATAGTATCAGAGTTTACCAGAAGGTCCAGGGCATAGCTCATGTTAGAGGTGAACTTGTGTTTCCATATTGTTTCAGTGTTTGCCTCCTATTCCAGATTGGGGACCTGAAGCCTGACACTTCTTATGTCTTCCTGGTCCGTGCTGAGAACTCCCATGGACTCTCAGTGCCTAGTCCTGTTTCTGAAGTGGCCCGTACCCTAGGAGCTGATAGGCGCTCGGTACCACAATATGAACTGGATGAAGCGCGTGTCAGGCTTGGGACAAAGGTGGTGCAGCTGCGGGATGTGCAGCCAATCAGCTCAACCTCTGTCAGACTTATTTGGGATGTAAGTTGCTTGCAAGGGTATGATGCAGTGTGCATACTTACCTACGGAGAACAGTACACATTTGCATCTTCTGCCGTAGTACATATTTTCATAACCATGTAGGAGGACAGCTTTGTGGACTGCAGCAGGACACAAATATAACTGTCAGATATTCCAGTTGTAGATCTTAAATTTTCAGCTGTTTTGAGACAAGAGATAACTATCATGCATGGCAAGGGTAGGTGTACTAGGTGCACTAGAAAGTTGTTTTAAGAATGCATTTCTGTATGTCCTCTGAACATTAACCCACCTGCTCGCTATCCAACTCTGTTCAAGGCAGTGGCTCTTCATAGGAGCAGTGTGACATGCTAGTGAGAGACAGACTTCTTCAAAGTATACTGTGAGGCTTTGAATAAAAGAATGATTATATAAGATTTGAGTATGCCAGTGGAATATCAAGTAGTTGTTAAGATTACATCATTATTTGCAATTGAATAGATTCAAGTAATTAGTTTAACCCTTTAACACTGAGATTAAATCCCCTGGCGCAGACCCCCCAGCCAAGGTTTTTCTCTGGGCATTTAATTTCTAACACTTGCTCTTAGATAAAAAAGCATATCTCATAGACTTTTCGTTCAAATTTAATGAAAAAAATTTTGCAGTGCGCTTATGAATTGATGAATTCGGGAAACAATATTCACGAATTTTTACAGTAAATTTAGTCCTGTAAATTGCCTGCAATATATAAAATGCAGGTTAAATATTTTATTACTCACATAATTTAGGTTGCTGCAGAAGATTCATGGCACCTTGGATCACTCTTGTGTCACCACACACATACACATACACACACACTATTTACACAAATTATTTTTTGTGTGATATTCTGCGAAAAAAGGGACCATGCACAGACCAACACTACATTTTGCGCACTTGTATGATGTGGTCGTGCGATGGCCATGGGCTGAACAAAGATGGCAGCGGAGTTTGTTGGACTTTACTGGCCAGTGTTGGCTATAGCGGACCTCCAATCTCATAATGTTTGTTTCCACTGCACTTGGCCTTCCAACCATACTGGGGGTGGAGCGATCTTGGGTTCTTCCAGCTTCTTCGATCAAATTCCTCACCAGGAGGAGTCTGAAATCTCGGTGGGTATATTTAGCCCCACGTGAAGGTAACAGAATCCAACTTTTGAGTACTGTTAGATCCAGAAGGTGGAAAAACAAATTTCGTGGTCCACTTGTAACTACGTCGACAGACCAAATAACTGTTTGCCACGTGATCAGAATTGTCGACGTAGCCCATGTGCTGGTTATACCTTGCCACGATATGAGGCTTCACAGGGCGTTGGTTTTCACAAAAATTCCCTTCTGCTGGTGGTGGGTCCATGTTAGTCAGCATGTAAACGTCTTGTCTGTCCTTCCAAACTAATGCAGTCAAATTTCTCCTGGTCCTAACCCTTCCATCACCCTTTTCAATTTTAGGTTTTTTGGTCCAAAGTCTGGGGGCATGTCTTTTCTGTCAGGCTGTACTGTCTTGCATGAATTTATTTTGCGTCTCTCTAAGTCATCAACAAATCTCGGTGATGAAAAAAAAATTGTCCATAAACAGTTTGTCTCCTAAGCCTTCAACTCTGCAAGTCCAATGGCTGACAGTTGCGTGTTGCAGTCATGTTATCAGTGGCGAAGCGTGACACTTTACCCAAGTAAACTCTCATGTCGTATGTCTAACCTGAGTCGTCACACAGTTTGTAAATTTTGATCCCAAAACATTTTCTTTTCTTTGGTGTGTACTGTCTAAAAATAACTCTGCCTTTGAGTTTTACAGTTACTTCATCTACTGCCAAATGTTCTGAGGGGTTGTAGAATTTAGCATAAGCCTGGTTAAATGTGTCAAAGACAGTCCTAATTTTCCATAGTCGGTCATATTCGTCATCTTGGTCGGGTCTTTGTGAATTGTCTGCAAAGTGCAAAAATCGCAGTATGTGTAAAAATCTGTCTCGTGTCATAGTCTCACCGTAAAATGGAGTGTGAAGCTGTCAGAGTCTAGACCAGTAGTCATGTAGTGTGTCTCTCAAGTTGTGTCCCATCTGCAGATCTAAGGCAATAAAAGTCATAATGTCTGGCAACGTAATGTCAGGTAATTGCCAGCTGGGTCCAGCTTGTCTGTCCAAGTATTGGGGGTAGTATACATTGGTCTGGTCCACCAACAGGTGAAAAATTTCTGTGAAAAACAGCATCAAGACAGAGAGTGAAGAGCTGTGTTTGTTTATGTGTGGAGACTCACTGCTTTTGACACCTCTTGCTGGCCCAGTAAAAGGATGGACAGCAGTGTTCCTTCCTTGAGGTGGTCCCCAGGTTGGTAATCCCCCACCACTTGTTGCCTGTCTTGCGGCCTGTCTTCTGGTGCTGAGGCTGGTTGTTGTTGTTGTTGTTGTTGTTGTTGTTGTTGTTGTTGTTGTTGTTGTTGTTGTTGTTGTTGTTGTTCAGATTCATCAAATTCATCTTCAACATCACTAGCCTCAGTACCTGATTTGGAGTCAGTGTCTGGGACCGGGAATTCTCTAATAGCTTGGTCATCAAGCCTCCTTTTTTTAGTGGCCATTGTAGAATGTCCAAACCCACTTGTGTGTCTGACACCAGCTGCAAAATCCTAACCGCTTTATGTGAAATGCTGTATGGTTCTGATTTTAGAAGGACGTATGTTGAGTTACTCTCACGTCCCAACTTCACTGTGAAAAATAGTGGGCAAAGTCATTTCCTGGTCTCTCTCTCCCCCCAGACCCTTATTTCTGTTATTGCCACTGCCTGCTGCTCAGTCTGTTACAAAGATGGCTTTGTGTTCCTATGCACTCATAAATGTAATGACCAACTTACATGATAAGAGCAAAACAGATCTAAGCCTACGATGTAAATGCTGTGAAAAATTCCATGTATTTCAAGGGTGAACACGATGTTTTTAGTATATTAGATGGCTGTGTGTTACACATTTCTGCCACACAACCCTTACAGAATGCCCCAGAACTACAACAGACACGCCTGTGAGTGCTCCTGTAGCTGTACACATAGATTTTCGTGGATATCTCCAGTATTTTTTTTTAGTTCAGTGTGAAAATACGCGTTACAGTACGCCACTGAAAACTGTTCAGACGTTTATTAGTAACTGGCTTCATAGCACACTGTTGATATTCAACCCACACATGACTCCAGTGTGACTGATAAACAAAACACTTCTTCTCTAGAAGGTATTACTCAGCTGAGAAATGCACAGCTCACCAGTGTGTTGACATATATATCACGACTGTTAGAGGGGGTAGAGGGGTGGAGAGGGAACATTTATAACTGCACACACCAGCTCTGACCTTCAGGGGACATACCACACAGAAATCCTGAGGTACATGGGATAGGGGTGAAAAAAATGGTTCCAAATTCGACACAATATTGACGATGATTGAGGTCGTCATTCGTCCCAGAGGCACCGTTTAAATGCCCACTGCGTGACAGTCGACATTTGCAGTTAAAGGGTTAAGAACAACAATAAATTTACATTTGAAATGTGGGAACAGATATTAGGAAGAATAGTAGCAGCAGTTGCTGTTGGTGGTGGTGTAACAACAATGGCTCTGACCATACCTTGCACCTGTCCTTGCCAGACTCCCTGTAGACAGTCTGCTAAAACAGTAAATATCTGTATTTGTGTATGCGAGGTACTGTGTCACTCTGTCCTTATGCAGGTTGTGTTGAGTCTAGTGCCATGGTTGGGAAACAATTTCTGTTGATTAACCCTTAACCAGTGAGATGGGATGTTTAAATTTTAGTGCATGAGATAAATATTATGTGAATATTATATGAACCAAAAACGGTAACATTATTAAATACATGGCATTTTGGGGGAACAAATGGAGATTGTGCAGCATGTCTTAAAATATGCAGTTAGCATCCTTGTTGCATAGATATATTAATGTATCTCTCAGAGTCTAGCCGTAGTTGCATCCTATATAGTGGACAGCTGCTGGTTAAAGCTTGAAACAATTGTTACAGTTGAAATGTAGAAGGTTGAGTTGTCCGTATGCAAATCACAGAGGCATATTGGAGAATGGAAGTGTAGCTCCCTTAAGCTCAGCATTAGCTGGATATGAGTGGTCAGCATCATGCTTCATTTTTCCCCTGGGCAAAGATCGCATAGTATGCATTGAATATGAGTCTCTGTGTGCTCCAGTGCGAGTGTGGACATTTTGGAGAGGAGAAAAATCTTGCCCCTACCAAGACAAGAACCCTCCTTCCTTGGTTCTCCAGCCCACAGCCTAGGTGCCACACTGCTGATTTATTCTGGTCTTCAGAATTATTCTGGGTAATGCCCCTAAAAATAGATGTTTGTGAGAACACTGAAACATATTGGTTTTAAAAATGAAAAAGTCATCAAGATGCCCATGTGTACATACACAAAGTTAAGCAAGCGGGTGGGATCTGTGCTAAGCTGAGGGGGCACCATTGTATAAGAGTGGAAACCACTGCATTAAGTTAAGCTTTTGAAATTGAGATTGCCATCAAAACTTTATCATATTTATATACAATAAATGCCATTATTGTTGTTATTACATTTAGTTCTGCATTATGGGTCTAATATGTTGGGGGTAAGAAAACTTATATCCAATCTGTGATATGGGCACCAGAGTTACGAGAACCATGGGTGTATGTGCTGCGTGCATTATGTGTTTTCCAGATCCTAGTTGGTGAAACATATGTTGAAGGCTTCTACATTCGTTTCCGTGATGTATCAGGAGGTTCACAGCAGTACAACATGGTGACAGTGCTGAATGCTGGCTCCACAAGCTATACTGTTGCAAACCTACGGAAATTCACAAAATATGAGTTCTTTCTCGTTCCATTCTTCAAGTCCATAGAGGGTCAGCCATCAAATTCTAAATATGTGCAGACTGCAGAAGATGGTAAGCAGTAACGTGCATAGGTTTTGAAACACAATGGGCCTCTATGTGGAAGGTTCTGTTCTTTAGATAATGGAAATTACTCCTTGTGCAGTGTCACAGTAGTAAGTAATAAAGTGTTTGTTAGTGTGTGACAGTATATTTATAAGATTGTCATAACCAGTATGGTAAGCAGTTATGATTTAAAACTATGCATTGGTCAGTAGGGATGCACACATGTATACAGAAGATGTACATAATCTTCTCTGTTCAACATGAATATAATATCTTGTATTGTTGCATATTTCTGTGTATTTATAATTGAGACATTTAATAAATCAGCCAACAAAGTACACCTGGTATAGGAAAAATCTATAATGGTCTCTATTATGGCATAAACTCCAACATGTTTTGGTTCTCAAAGAACCATTTTCAAGGAGTCACTAAATCATGGGCTGGAGTTTACTTAAGAGAGAGAGAGAGAGAGAGAGAGAGAGAGAGAGAGAGAGAGAGAGAGAGAGTGACATGGGGCGCAGTACAGATTATATAGAAATGGAAACGTGAAGGTGTGAAATCTGCAGTTCATATCAGCTGAGGTTCAGTATCCAAGATCTGTGTACAGGATGTAGTAGAAGTAGTGAAGCATTTTAAAATTTTAGTTATGCGCTTGCTGGCTGTGGTATCATTGAATACAGGTGTCTGAACAATAGTAGTGGCCTTCAAATTTAGCCAACATTGAGTGATGGGCAGTTAGAGAATATATGTGTGTGCTGTGGAACTGTTTAGTCGGACAGGAGTCCATTACAGAGGGACAGTGCAGATTTAGCTGTGAACTGAATCAACAGGAAGCCCCACCTCCAAATGCAATCTGTTGATGGGTAAGGGAGTGGTGTGAAGAAGGCTCTGTCACATGTAAAAAGCCACCTGGTTGGCTGTCCTTAGTTCTTACACCAGAGGACATTGTCTGAGTGTTGGCATCTGTTATCCTGCAAAGTGATCTGAAATTTCACTCATACAAATTGTGAATTGTGCATTCTTTGAGTGGTCAGGACAAGAGGTATGCTTACAATTTTGTCATCAGTTTCAGGGAATATTGACTGAAAAGCCAGACTTGCCAAACAACCTTCTTATGAATGGCGAGGCACATTTTCATTTGTTTGGCACAGTTAATAAGCAGAACTTTTGATATTGGTCAGCTGCGAACCCTTACAAACTTCACCAGCACCCCTCTTATGATGCAACGTTACCATTTTGTCTGCTGTTTGCTCTCAAGGAGTCTCTGGACTCTACTTCTTTGAGGATGAAGATCGTTAAGCCATCAGTCGCATTGCAGAGTTACACAGAGATGATAATGAATTTCTAGCCCCAAATCTTCCACCAAACCCTATCTTATAGTTTCAACAGGATGGTGCTATGGCCCGTACAGCAGTGATTAGCATAGTTGTACTTTGCTGTTTGTTTCCACAGCGGGGGATTTGTCATTTTGGTGATGTGCCATGACCTCCTTATTCACTGGACATAACAGCATCTGACTTTTCTCTGTGGGGTTGTTTGGAAAGGTAAAGTGTATAGTACTCGGCATACAGACTTACATGCACTCAAACAAATAATATGAGAAGACATCGCCAAAATTTCAGAAGAAACACTTTGAGAAGTTATGCGCAGCTTCTCAACTTGTTTGCACCTATGCATTCAGGAAAGTGGTGGCCACCTAAAAGGCGTTGTACAAAAAAAGTGAAACATAGTAGAAACAAGGTAAGCACAGTAGTAAAATATGACATGCTAAAATTGATATAAATTACTTTCAGTAAAATGTTATTCATATTTATAACTAATTCACTTGTTCTGCCAAACCTTGTATATGCAATATTTGGCCAAAATTGTGCTGCTGCTGTTATACCAAAGTCTAAATCACACCAAATAATTATGCCAAACTGAAACTTTTTTGCAAGTGGACAGATTTAAAATTTCATATCTTCAATATGGAAAAGGCATAACATTAAGTAGAGCAATCCATCAGGTTCTACATAAAACAAAGATGGTTTTGAAAATTCCAAGAAAATCTCACTTGTTGAGCGGGAAACTTCTTAAAAGGGTAAGACCGAAAAGTTTTATTTTTTAAATTTTTTTGTGAACTTATTACATATGTATGCTGAATTTGTACAATTTGCAGCTGTCTTAACATATACTCACTCGTATCTGACCATTTAACCATTTTGTCTGTAACCTTTCATTCACAGTTTTATTTACACTTTTACCTGTACTGTCACTGACTTTTCATTCACAAGTTCACATTTTGTTCCAGATGTTTACTTTTCCGTGAAATATTTTTCAAGAGTGGGTTTTCTTGCTCTTTTTTCAAAAACAGTAGCAGTGTACATCTTCAGATTCCATAGGTCCACTTTTAGGTAGACAATAAGGGGTTGTCAGTAGTTCCAGTCACTGTCACTAACTATGCAGCGTCTTGAATTTATTTTCTGGAATTGCTGATGGAACTTATCTGCACACAGTCACGACAGATTTGTCACAATCACTCTACACCACGATGCATTTATATTACCGTCAATAAATTACGTTTAAACAAACTGTTGCAATTGACCACCCACTTATCTCGCGTCAAACCGCTGTTCCCCCAACGGCATGGAACATCGTGTCACTTTGACTAGGACATGCCTGAACTTCTTCAGATGTTATTGACTGCCTTCGTTTCCTCCCAAGTCCCAGGCACTTGAAGTGGCAAGTGGAGGTGCCACATGCCAGTGTTGCCAAATGGAGGCTTATGCAGGTCACGGAACAGCGAGCATCAGTTTCCAGCCACCCGATACAATTTTTTGGTTGTCGTGAGATACCGAGTAGTGGAGACTGACTGACTGCAGTCTCTTTATCACGGAAAGTGTGGGACACCCCCGTGTCGGCCGTGACTTCGCATCATTCTGCTGTGTGAAACGTGGCAGAAATGACCTTTCAGATTAACCTATATGAACTGACCGCACCATTTTGAACACTGCATTTTGGAAACGGTATGAATGGAAACTCAGGGAAGTTCTTTAAGATTTTGAAACAGAAAATGTATTAAATGGGCAAAAAAATTGTTTTGTCATTAAATTTGTTACTTCCTAGGTGGGAAATTTTCTTATGCAGGGATGTATTAAAGGGGCAACGTGTAACGTTGATCAAATGGGAGGATTTTGGTGCTTTTTTATCCTGACTTCTTAGGCAGGAAATATTTGTANATGTCCCCAGCTACAAATATTTCCTGCCTAAGAAGTCAGGATAAAAAAGCACCAAAATCCTCCCATTTGATCAACGTTACACGTTGCCCCTTTAATACATCCCTGCATAAGAAAATTTCCCACCTAGGAAGTAACAAATTTAATGACAAAACAATTTTTTTGCCCATTTAATACATTTTCTGTTTCAAAATCTTAAAGAACTTCCCTGAGTTTCCATTCATACCGTTTCCAAAATGCAGTGTTCAAAATGGTGCGGTCAGTTCATATAGGTTAATCTGAAAGGTCATTTCTGCCACGTTTCACACAGCAGAATGATGCGAAGTCACGGCCGACACGGGGGTGTCCCACACTTTCCGTGATAAAGAGACTGCAGTCAGTCAGTCTCCACTACTCGGTATCTCACGACAACCAAAAAATTGTATCGGGTGGCTGGAAACTGATGCTCGCTGTTCCGTGACCTGCATAAGCCTCCATTTGGCAACACTGGCATGTGGCACCTCCACTTGCCACTTCAAGTGCCTGGGACTTGGGAGGAAACGAAGGCAGTCAATAACATCTGAAGAAGTTCAGGCATGTCCTAGTCAAAGTGACACGATGTTCCATGCCGTTGGGGGAACAGCGGTTTGACGCGAGATAAGTGGGTGGTCAATTGCAACAGTTTGTTTAAACGTAATTTATTGACGGTAATATAAATGCATCGTGGTGTAGAGTGATTGTGACAAATCTGTCGTGACTGTGTGCAGATAAGTTCCATCAGCAATTCCAGAAAATAAATTCAAGACGCTGCATAATTAGTGACAGTGACTGGAACTACTGACAACCCCTTATTGTCTACCTAAAAGTGGACCTATGGAATCTGAAGATGTACACTGCTACCGTTTTTGAAAAAAGAGCAAGAAAACCCACTCTTGAAAAATATTTCACGGAAAAGTAAACATCTGGAACAAAATGTGAACTTGTGAATGAAAAGTCAGTGACAGTACAGGTAAAAGTGTAAATAAAACTGTGAATGAAAGATTACAGACAAAATGGTTAAATGGTCAGATACGAGTGAGAATGTGTTAAGATAGCTGCAAATTGTACAAATTCGGCATACGTATGTAATAAGTTCACAAAAAATTTAAAAAAAATAGAACTTTTCGGTTCTACCCTTTTAAGAAATTTCCTGCTTAAGAAGTCAGATTTTCTTGGAACTTTTAAAAATGTCTTAACAGGGTTTTACTGTATAATGATGCTGTATCATCTGAGCAGTTGACAGGATTTTTTAATAACACACGTCTTTCATGTAACTGCAGCATATATTTAGTAGATTATAATTTGGTTCAGAGATAGAACATAATCATACCTACATGATAACAAACATGGCATGGTGTGAAACCTTGAGGTTATGTCTGAAAAGTTTAATGTGTACAGTATCTGTGCTACGTAAGAAGTTTTTTTTTGGAAAAATTGAACTGCAGCTACTGTAGTAGATCATTGGGAACAAGTGTATCCAACAGGAATGTAGGCTTCGATGTGTGCTTGGAAGTGCTTGCTAAATAATTGGACCTGGTGGGATCAGAGTATGTTAAATTTCTGTCTAATGAAATGAATATCGTGACATTTTGAAAGGAAGAAAACATATTCTTTGTTGCTGGACTACAATTTTTGGAATCACAGGATTACAAAGTGTTAAAGCACAGGTGTAGATGATGCAGCTGCAATATTTTTCTTTGTGTGTCCTGCTGTAGATTCAGATTAAGGGAAATGGCAGTAAGATCCTGGCTCAGATGACTCTGAATGCCACATCTACATCAGTCCTCTTGAACAACCTGACCACCGGAGGTTCTTACACTGCTCGGGTTGTGGCATACACTCGTGTTGGTGTGGGACCCTTCTCAGCTCCAGTGGCTCTGATCATGGACCCAGCACTATTGCATCAGTACCCTCCCAGGTGAGGTCCTGTATTTTCCTCAGTACTAGAGTGTGGTATGTGACATGATGATGATGGTGATGATTCCAACTCTTTGACCTATTACCCTCTTTCAAGATACTTGCATGGATGTATTTATACAGCTTTCAACAAAGAGTGTTGGCTGACAACTGTTATTGAAGGATAAGGCGACTATAAACCCATAAATCGTATGACTGACTGACTGCTTGGCTGGCTGGCTGGCTGAGTGGCTGGTTGTCTGGCTGGCTGAATGACTGACTGGCTGACTGACTGATTGATGGACTAACTGACTGACTGACTGACTAACTAACTAACTAACTAACTAACTGACTGACTGACTGACTGACTGACTGACTGACTCAGTGTAGCAAAATCCTTCCTCAGAAGCTAACAGGTCCTCAGCTAGTCAAGAAGTTCCCTCCATTGTATGGAACTCGAAGGTTCATTACTGCATTCACAAGTGCCCGCCACCTGACCCTATTCTTAGCTACATCAGTCTAGTCCATGCCTCCCCATACCACTTCTTGAAGATCAATTTTAATATTATCCTCCTACCTGTGCCTAGGTCTTCCAAGTGGTCTCTTTCCCTCAGTTCTCCCCCCCCCCCCCCCCCACCCCAACCCTCTACACAACTGTTCTGTCTCTTGTATGTGCCACATGCCCTGCCGATGTCATTTTTCTTTATTTGATCACTTGAATAATACTTGGTGAGGAGTACAGATCATAAAAGCTCATCGTAGTCGCGCCTACTCCCCCATTACCTCACCCATCTTAGGGCCAGATGTCTTCTTCAGAACCCTATTCTCAAGCACCCTCAATCTATTTTCCTCGCTCAATGTGAGTGACAAAATTATACACCCATGCATAACAACAGGCAAAATTGTATTGCTGTATATCTTAATCTTTCAACACATGGGGCATTTAAAACCCCTCTGTAGCACAATGAGGGGTTAGTATTTAAGTGTATTTAAATTTCACTCAAAAACATAAAAAAAATTGCCTGCATTTTGATTTCAGGTAACTTCCCCCCCCCCCCACGTGATTGAAACTTTGAATACCTGCACTTTAAGTTACCTCAGTACATTTTCCACGTATGGTAGGCCTCACTATAACAATCGATGCACAGAGCAACATTACTGCCGTAGCAGTTGTATACAGTCTGTCTTCTTTTGTAATTCCTTGCTGCAGGCAACACACTGTCTTGTTGGTTTACATTTCTTTTCTGTGGGAGGTCTTCTTCTTGAAAAATGATGTTCTGTTTGTCTTTTGATGATGATGTCACCATCATGGTGACCTGACATTCTCTGCTGCACAGGATATTTCACCAACAAGCCCTGAACCAAGTCCATCTTAAATTTTAGAATTCAGAACTGTGGTGTTCAGCAACCTTCTGAACAATTTCATGTATCATTTGTTCTTTTTCTCTCCACTAGGTACATTTGCAACAGCTGGTCCTTCTTACCACCACCCATGTGTTGATTATAATGAACACAGGCTTCTGTTTCTCTTTCCTGCTCTTTACCAGCTTCTGGACTTCAGCTGCATGATATGTTGAGATCATTGTTACATGTTTCTTATCACCCCACCGCAAGACATAAACTGGTCTACTGTGCTGTTACCTCGTCCTTCTGCACCTTGCCTTCTCGTAGTTTCTTTCACATAGCCTTCTTGTTTACTCTGATGGTACCCACACAATGCATATTTTACAATTTCAGAAACTTCTCCAAAGCTGGAGAATTATTAGAATTATCTATCTGCAAGTTACAGCCTTTGTGGAGCAGAGGTTCAGAAAGCATTAGTGCTGTTGCTGTTACTCTAGGCATGTCTGTGGAAATGAGGGGTGACTCCAAAATTGTCTCCTTTCCATCATAAACTATGAAGGACCACAGATAACCAGAATGTGATATGCACAGTTTGAATGTCTTTATTCAGAACTGTGATGATTTGAATGGAAGGTACTGTTTGAAGGATAGGCGGCCCTTCCACGAAGTTAGTGACACATCATCTGAACTGTCTTGTTGGAGTATATACAAAGTCTGGAATTTTGAATTTAACACTTTCCGTCCGCGCGGCATACTAGTACTCCGTGGCCTCACGCGCCACCTGTCCGGCCGGAGTACTAGTACTTCCCAACTTTCATAAATTCGTTAAAAAAAAACTATTGGAGATACTGGCTTTCCGCATATACCATTCGACTCCTCCATGACTGTAGTTTCAGTGGCTATATGCTGCTTCCTGCAACACTGCGTAGTGTGCATGCCGGACTCTTGCGACAGAACGGTTGCGCAACAAACTGTTTTGACGTTTGACTGAAAGCATGCCTTTGTTTTATCGCGGCTGAAATGTGAGACCAGATGCATTGAATCATGTACCCCTCTCCCACCATGTGGTTCCGAAAAGTATCAATGAGTTGTGGTTGTAGTTTAGCGCGCCTCAAGCAAAATAGAAAAGCCTGGACCGAGTTCTATTTCAGAAAATTCTTCACAAAAAAAGTTTATCAGAACTGATAAAATAAGTGAAATTGTGAATGATTCGGACTCAGACTATGGTAGTTTTAGTGAACTTTCTAACAGTGAAATGTACGAAGCAAATTCACCCTTTAGCAGCAGTAGCAGCAAAGAGGCAGAGGAAGAAATTGTGCAGCGCAAGCCAGACAGAGGCAGTAAGAGAACATGCAGGGCCATTCCTAAACGCACAAATACAGATTTGGAGTTAGGATGGATAGAAAAAATTCGCAAGATTCAGAAAGCTGCGTTTTCTGGAGTACCAGGGATAAATAAAAATTACCAAATAACTCAAGACAGCTCTCCCTTGGACATATTTGAAATATTCTTCAGCACAGACCTGTTTTTCTAGGAAAAAGTTGCTGAAGGATTGCTCACTAGTGCTGGCACAGAACCTCAAGTACAAGGTCTGAGCAGCAGTCCAGCAGGCAGACTCGTAGGGAGAGACCATATTTTATATAGGATTCCTGCGACACACGCTAAGCTGAGAGGAAAGTCTCAGCACTCATGTTGCGTGCGTGCAGAGAGAAGCAAGTGCCAAATCAGGAAGACTAAAAAACGCACGATAATGTACTGTCGAAAATGTGATGTAGGACTTTGTATAGGGCAGTGTTTTGAAGTTTACCACACAAGCCTGAATTACTGGGAGTGAGAGTAACGTTCATTTTCATGGGTGGATCCGCAAAAACCTAATCTCTGTGAGATTTGTAAATTGAAGTGGCCGTCTAGTGACTTATGAAATTCGTGATTCCGGCCTCAGAATTTCCACCTGTGGTGTCGGACTCCAAATCCACGTAAGGACTCCATTTTTTGTGCACGAGATACAGCAAATCTTCTGCGATGGCGTGAAAAAATTTCTTATTATTACAACAAAAAATGCCATACTTTTAAATTTTTTTTCAATGCCCTTAAAATCACCCAGCACGGGGGTTATAAAAGTTTAAATGGCAGCCGGAGGGAAAGTGTTAAGTGTCTAAATATAGGGTACATTTTGAACAGGCGTGGTCCTTCAGATGTGTCCTTGGAGGTGTTGTGAATAAAATGCAGGAATGTCTAGGTGTTTTCAAATCTGTCCAACAACATGATATAACCAAACACTGGTGTGGCTACATGTTGATTTGTGAGAAATACGGTTTGAAACTGACCTCTGTACAATACCCATTAACATGAAAAATGCCAGGACAACATATATTTCTGCTGCTGTGATGGGCTCCCAGTCACTTACCATCAACCACTTGGAGAAAATATTGCCCCTTGAATTTTTGAACTGCTCAGCGTAGTGATTGGTCTCAGTCACAGTTTTCTGCACAATGACTCTTTTTCAAAAAAATTCTTCATATATATCTACAGTGTTAGTCAAACCCTTGGCACTGTTTTGAGATGCACCAATTCCATTAAAAATTTATTGTCATCTGACATAATTGTCGATTATTGTCACTCACATACGCAGTATCATCCACACTGCTGTTATCACCAAAGTCAGGCAAGACTGCATCATCTTTTTGCTCACCAAAATCAGTATCACTGCTTTCATCTGTGTCCAAAAATACAATGTCATTGGAATCTAAACGTTTATATATCATTTCATTGCTATGTAACAAGTTTGAAATATCACTAATTTCTTATCCCTTCTTGCTACTTGATGCCATGTTTGCACACAGAAATTCCTACTCATCTGCAAAGTAGAACACTATACTGTGCTGTACGGTACTGTATTGCACTGCAAATAGGAATGAACAGGTTCTCTGTTCCATGTATTATAACCAAGTACTGTCTATAATCATAAGATGGTAGCACAAGTCACACATTATATGCAAGTGCCTTACAAAACTCTTACTATCTTTTAGTGGACAAATTTAAATGTCAAGTGTCTCTTATGCTGGGCAGAGTTTCTCTAGTTTAGCCTGAACATTTAAATTTCCAAAATTCAGTGTTTTAGAGAAAAATTATATAAACTGGAGTTGGTCCAAACAAAAACTAATTTTTAAAGAATGACTGCATTTACATGTATGCGAGTGTGTCATCATTCAGTTTGTATCAACCTTCGTTACACCACATTTTTACGCATTGTCTTCTGTTTTTCTACTTCTGCATTCTGTCTTCAGAGAAATTACTTTGTTGTGCTGGAAATGTGTGAAGAAATTCGGACAACGTCTGTACATTTGAGCCCTGTGGTTCAGATTCTATGACTTTCTTCCTAGTGCATTGAGAGTCAAGAAAACGAGTTTCGCCTTCACTACTTCTTTGAAGGTTAGCTTCTTAGTGAAAAGAAAATAATTTCTCTGTCTGTTGTTATTGCTTATTCAAGTTACAAGTGCCCCCCACCCACACGCGCAACCACATGCGCGCACACACACACACACACACACTCTCTCTCTCTCTCTCTCTCTCTCTCTCTCTCTCTTTTTAGAAGATGGGCTTTGACTTCCTATTCAGAATGACAGGGACATTTTAGTGACCACCATGTGGTAGGGTAGCATGGTAGCTGTTGCAGATGTGAATGAAGGCACGTGACAACAGAAAATAAACTGATCCCTATGTCAGTGATATCTATATTATTGTTATGCACTTCCTCACAGCATATCAGTTGGCTGTCTAGAATCCAACCTCATGGAGTTCAGAAAAACTCTTAGCAAAAATGGGTGTTAAATAATAATTGAATTAATAGTGACAGGACAGAGTTCTTATCTGCATATGATGTCCATTACAGTACCTACGAAAAGATGCAAAAATCAAGACAGTATGCCCAAAACCCTTCATGTTGTAAGCAAATGAAGACAGCAGATAGTGCTGTGCATTGTGAATATACTCAGTGCTCCATGGCATATGACGCATATGGCAGGGGAGTGTACTTGTTGCTCTGCATTGAGGGTTTCATCCTTATATTTTTGGATAGCAAGCTGGAAGACAAAAGTAAGTTTTCTGGCATACCCAAAACTTTGAAGTCTTGAAACTAGTTCAGTTAGTGAAAGTAGCAGAGACAGGAAGTGAATCTGTTCTATGTGTTTTGGGTTTGAGCCTAATCTTCTGACCGCTATGCCTGGGATGTCTTGGGATGTATGTAAATGCGTTTAGTCATTAGGAACCAGTGAGAAGGTGGTGTGTGAAATTTTACACTGTTGGACCTATTACAGAATAGATAAATTTACATAGAACCAAACAGGTATTCTATGAAAATTAAGGTAGGGATTTTTGGAATGGGGCATTAACTGCTGCGTGCACTAGTAATCGACACATGTGTGGTTCTTTTGTCTTCATTAGGGGAGGATGCGTATTCACATCACTCCAACTTTTTGGCTTATTGCAGATTAAATTTGTTAATTAGAAGTTTTGCTAATTTAATATAACAAAGGGATAAAATTTCTGTGCATTTATCAGTGAAGTGAGATATAAGTGGTGACTACCACTTTTGGAATATGTAAATACTTCAAAATGTATAGGTAATCTATGCAGTGAAGTGTGGCAACTAATAAAACTAGAGTGAAACCCTGTTAAGAAAATTTTGAAAATTCCAAGAAAATCCTACTTCTTAATCAGGAAATTTCTTGAAAGTGTAGGACCTGTAATGTTAATCAAATGGGAGAATTTTGGTGCTTTTTTATCCTGACTTCTTAGGCGGGAAATTTTCTTAACCGCATTTTTCTTAAGTGAGTTTCACTGTATAAAGTTGACACCGTTACCTCCATCAGAAATTGCAAAGACTCGTAATAAATTGGCACCCAATGAACAATATATGTAGTGGAAAAGAGAGATAACTTATCGACAGGAACATAAATTATCATTTTGGTTTTCTTCGCTAGTTCCAGATCTTTCAGAGCATGTGTATTCCGTGTGATTAAGACCTTATGCTAGGCAGGGCTGTGGAGTCGGTACACAAAACCTCTGACTCCGACTCCTCAATTTTTAAAACTCTGACTCCAACTGCTTCATAAAAGCTCGATATGTGTTAATGTGTTAAACCCATAAGACATTTCATCACCACCACATGAATCATCAGACTACTTTTTAGGCTTATAACCTATATTTAAGTATAAGTCTAATGGTTACTGTAGCTATCAGGGCTCTGGAGTTGGAGTATCTAGTGAAGATTTCAGATTGAGGTCCGAGTTGGAGTCGGTACATTTTTACCGACTCAGTCTCCGACTCCACCTACAATTGCTTCCAACTCCGACTCCACGACTCTTGACTCCACAGCCCTGATGCTAGGCACTCAATGAGTAGGAGTAAAGCTGGATGGTTATAACTTGTTACATGTTACAAATTATAAATGTAGTACCACTGTGAAACTTTGGGCTTATATATGGCAATTATACTGTAATAGGAATGAAGATTAGTGAATATTACACACATTAATAAACAATGAAAATGTATAATTAATTTATGCATAATAAGTTTTAGTGGGTCTGTGGAGATGTAAGCAGTTGGAAGGAAGTAGGTAGCTTATTTCACCAAGTAAGCTATTGTTGTGGTAACTCAGTAGTAAGTAACAGATTCAAATGTCTGATATAATACCAGGAGCTGTCTTGACCATTTCTTCATAGTGGATATTCTCTACTAGCTGAATTCCATGAATGTGCATATTTACATTTAGTTGAGCAATTGCATTCATAAGTCACTTTTTATATATGTTGGAAATTGACATATATGTATATGAATATATGCTTATTATCTTATATATATTTCACAGTGTCAGTCTTTCACACTCCCACATTGGAGTTCCACAATGTCACCAGATTGCAGGAGAAAACAGTACACAGAATTCAGTCTCATGGATGCACAGTCGATATATAACGGACACCACTAATTGAGGTTTCCACGTTAACTATGTAAATGGTTGCTGGACACTAATGCTTAAGTATGATATTCATATATACACATTATGTGGGTTTCCACACTACCTACGGACACCACTAAGAATTTATAATATACAGAAACATAAATCGTGCAGGTTTCTATGGTAACTACGTAAATGAGTGTGCCTTGCTTGCACACGTCACGAGCCTTCCCTCCATGGGTCGTGAGGTTTCCATGGTAACTATGTAAGTGGGTGTTCCTAGCCTGCTGAGGTATCCAGGCACCAGGAGACTAGCATTTATTTAATTTAGTGATACTCTCCAAGCCAAAAAGTAATTTAACATTGGCTTAAACATAGTATACCCTAGTTCACAGTGGTAGTGTGTTAATTCATACACATGCATTCATGCATACTGTGCTGTGTGGGTAGTCCACTTGTTTTCTTAAACAGTTTTTGTAAACTTGGACGCAAGTCAAGATGTGCATAACTCAGGAGGTTCTGTATCCTTGGTACGTTACACCTACATTGTTTCATTTACTCATGTATACTTTAGTCATGATCTTCCAGTGTTATTATTTGCTGCCTAATCCATTTACTTGGAACATGACTTTTAAATGACGTAAGAAAGAAGTGTAACATTTTTTAAAACTTCTTGTCAAGCACAATTTTATCAGTGTTTATTTGCATGAGATGCTGGGTAGGACTCATTGACATCGCATACCGTATGTTCTTTTTTTGGTTTTTTCCCTCCCTTTTTTGGGGGGGCAGGGGATGGGGAGAAGCACAGGATCCAACCTCATTTTATTATAAGTTTCACTTTGGTTTCTGATCATTGGCATGTAGTCTGAGGTTAGTTTAGATATCATTCAGTTATCTGGTTATGTTTATTTACATATGATTATAACATGTGACTGTTGGAATGTATTTATAGTAAGTTCTTTGTAAGTTTCAGAATATTGACAATATTGTACTTTGTTCCTTTGTCATTGTTCTGTTATTCATACATGTTCTGCACTGAAGCAAATATGCAGGTTTTTCAGCATACTGTTTATGTGTGGCAAGTAGCCCGCATTGGTCAGTATATGTAGTGAAGAAAACGTGCGGTGTGGAGCTTGAGCATACTATCAAGTGCAGTGGTTGATGTCTCTTTATCCAGTCGTGTGCAAGTGTATTGTTTATGACCAGGGCTCATCCTAGTGAAGGTGAAGATGGCAGCAGTGTTGTACGTGAGACATGGTTTCTTCTTCTGATTGGTGGAACAGTGCTGACCCTAGTACTTGCCTTTGTTGGCATGCTGTACTTACGCAGACGTCAGACTCTCAGCAAGGAGCTGGGACATCTTAATGGTGCGTAGAGTCTACCAGACATGAAATTCTTTCCTAGGGTCTCTCTCTGTCTGTCTGTCTGTCTGTCTGTCTGTCTCTCTCTCTCTCTCTCTCTCTCTCTCACACACACACACACACACACACACACACACACACACACACACACACACACACACACACACACACACACCTATGCATGCACAGGGGTTTTGTGCATGTGTTTGTCAATTAATTAATTCAATGGTTTCTTGGTTTTTCAAAGTCACAGTAGAATGTGGTGTAAATCATGAACATACCAGATATACAAAGTACAGAAAGTTTACAGAATTATTACAGTGCAGAATACTATAAACGTTTTATATAGAGATTTACATATCATCTTTACGCATAAAAAGTTTATATACAGAGTGAGGGTTAAAGGTGTGTGCAGGCCAGTGGACAAGGCATTTTCCACTGACATACTGACATCATTCCAGTTAACACCAACATAAATATTATTGTTTTTATTAATCTTAAATCTTTGTATTACTTTTTTGTGTGTCTGTGGTTCTCAGAACAGGATTTTACCCATGAGGTCGTAACTTTGCATATGGAGGTTTCACTGTTCAGGGTATTTTTTGAAACCTAACCCCTGGTAAATTTGCTCTGCTATAATTATTAATAACCTTATGCTGTTCTGTACAAGTTGTGTGAAACCATTAAAAAAGGCTGGGCATCGTTAATTGTCAGCACTTGTATTTACTCACACTGGTTAATGTGTGTTTAATCATGTTTAATTCATGTGTATGTTCTGAATTGAAACAAAGGGCTTGTATGTGGTGAAATTTCAGTTCCTGTTGTTAATGCAAATGACATATCGCAACTAAACCTGATGAATGGGAAGGAGACACTTTGGATTGATAGAGGTTGGCGGCCAGCAAATGAGGACTCAACTGGGATATGCGTGGAGACCAAGTTGCTGAACAACCAGGCAACAAATCATGACCTGAACTCTTCAGCCACCGACTATGCTGAGGTGGACACAAGAAATCTTACCACATTTTACAGCAACTGCAGAGCAAAGGAACCAGACATACCAGCGCCTTATGCAACTACAACACTTATTAACTCCATGTGTAGAAGAGAGAACATGGTATGTTAGTGGCTGTTGTATGCTGTACAGGCAGGTCTTCCATACTGTAGAAATATACCATTCTTAATTCTAAACCCTGAAAATACACCATATTTACATGGTAAGCTGTCTCTGATGACACTATTTACCCTTTGTTTCTACCTTAATTTGAAGGCTATAAATTGCTGACATTTTTGGAGTGTAATTTTATAGGAAAACAGCACTTTGTGTAATTGGCATTCTCTTGTGTTTACACACATAAATTTGTATAATATCTGTACCTTAAATTGTGATAATAGCATTCATTGTTATCGCCATATAAGGAGACACCAAAGTTCGTGCATTGTGAAGATTGGGCAAGTGTGAGTGGCATTAGCGCTCATGTGTGTTGGTATGTGTTACATGTGTTGAGAACATTAGGACGTTGTGTCTTTTGTTATACAGGACACAAAAGAGAAATTTACAACATCCAAGGTAAATTCTCAGCATTTAGCATTGTTCTGTATTATTTTGAATTACATATTTGTGAATTAGGATAACGTATTCAGTGTAGTGGCTATGCTATTGACTCAATTATCAAGGGAGCATGGTTCTATTTGCAGTAGGGCAAAACCTCCAGATTGTTTCTGGGGCCCATCCAATCTCCTGTGTGGTGGGTGGTGGGGACTTTGTTGTCCTGGGGTAAGGTGGCCAGGGCATGAATATAATCACCCACTTCCATCTATTGCACAGGTTAAGAATGCATGTAACTGTGGCATCTTGCAAAAAGAAACAAGACTAAATGTTTAGCTTTCGCATTACTCCCTCCACAACCAGACTAAACGGATCTCTTAGTGAGGTTTTTCCTGTTTCTAGGAGGTGCTTGCATATTCATCTCTCATAAATAGTGTTTGTATCATGTTGATTTGTAGAAGACATATTTTATGGTGCTTGGTGGGAAGTGTGTGGCAAATTTAGAGCAGTGCAATAACATCAGATTTTTAACCAAATCAAACAGATTTGCAGCTGAAACATATTGTGTGTTGACACATGTGTATGGTGATGTAACATGGCCTTGTGCTTGATTATTTGAATGACAAAAAGACTTTTTGACTAGCAAGAAAACTGGCATAATCATCCAAATCCTGTCAATCCACAGCTATGAAAAGTGATGAAAACACAGAAAGAGTTTGAATTTTGGTGGGCAGTGATGGCCATGTGTTGAGTAGAATCATGACTTAGATGTTCAACATGATTTAGGAATGAGTTTATGAGATCTTGATGAAAGATACAGACATGTGAATGGTGTGTGTGTGATGACAATGCCCAAAGTATTATCATGCACCAAGAAATAAAAAGAGTTGAAATATGGATTGACCTTGCTGAGAAAATTGGAGAGTTACCAGACTCCAGGAACAATGCTGTCAGTGGTGTTGAGTCATGGGTATTCCACTGTGACCTCTAAATTAGAAGACAAAACCTCCAGTGAACAGCAAACTTATCTCAGCAACCAAACAAGGAAGGCAACAATGCCATGCTGGAAAGTAAAGACAATGTTGAATGTGTTTATCTAGACATTAAAGGTATTGTGCACCATGAATATCTTCCAGTGGGGTATGTGGTTAACCAGTACTTCAGTCGGATATTCTGGAGCATTCAAGAGGAATTGTGCATTGTAAGAGACCGGCGCTTGGCCAACGAGCAAGTTACAACTATGGAACACCCACGCTATGTGCCGTATCTCACTTCTTGTGATATTTTCATTTCTGAAAATAGAGTTTTTCATTCAAGAACTCATTTTGACAATGTGGAGAGCATAAAGATATGGTATAAAGATGCATATAAACAGAAGCTCTAAAGAGGAGTTCCAGGAATATTTCAAAGCATGAAAAAAAACCCGAGAAATGTGTGGTGGTAGGGAGGCTGCATGTTTAAATCACGTCAGGGTCACCCGTGTGGTGGTATGGATATAAATTACCAAAGACTTGTATGCTATATATGCACACAACACTTTATCTATATTTCTGCTTGCAATTTCTGCAGCCAGCCATGTGCTTGCTATCAGTCTGTCCCGTGTCTCACAGTGAACTTTTTCTATGATTGAGGGGACACGGGTCATGTTGCTTGGGTGGCAGACGGCCCAGATGGCCAGGCAAGATCAATGGCGGCCAGCCACACTAGTCAGTGGTATCTGCCACACCTTTCTGCAGCTGGCCATGTCCTTGCTACCAGTCTGCCCCATGTCTCACAGGAAACTGTTTTCTATTACTGAGGGAACATAGGTTGTGCTGCTTAGGTGGCAGACATCCTGGCTGGCCAGGTAAAATTCCTCCCATTCCAACCAGCACCATTGGCAGCCGGGTGTCCTGGTCATTGGCATCCACCAAAAATACTCTGGAGCACTGAATCGTATAATTTTTCAGTAAATAAATTTTACATATTCTCGTTCCTTTTTGCCACACCTTCTTTACTTCTGTTCCTCCATGTGCCTGCATGGCATATACAGGAATAATTCCATCTTTACGTTTTATGCCATATTTGTTGAATTTATATGTTTTGCCATCACAGGATACCAGCCAGCTGTTTGCACCTATTACTGTAGGTGGTCCAGTAGGGGGTGAAGCCAAGACATCAAGCTCAAGTGACTCCTGTGTCAAGCCAGATCTGTCAAGTTTGGATACAAACCCAGAACTTGGGAACAAATCGAGCAGTAGCCCAAGTTCAGAGATAGGAAGCGTATATATAGGTGAGATTGAATGTCTGTGACAGTTCCTTGCTAAAGCTTTTGACTTACTTTCATGTAACTGATTGAGGTTACGTGTAAACAGAAAGGAAATCAGAGGCATGCCCTGACCTCCAAATATGTGGCACAATCTCCTTGTTTGAATGGGTGTGATGGTTTTGGAATAAGACAGTTAAGAATGGACACCTGTAGCTAAGATCTTTGGTTGTTGGCTGGGCAGATCCAGCATTCATTTTCCTTCCTTAGCTCTGATAAAGTGAAAACTATATTTGGAGATCTCTAGTTGCGCCACCATAGTTTGGCTTCTACATTAAATTGTTGATCTTCTTGACCTGAAATGGGTTTATTGGGCTTTCCATGTCAGAAGAGGATTAATTTATTTTTGGCTGGTTCGCAGATGCCATGTGGGTCAAAAAGATCATTATAGAATGTGAAACAACTTTTCCTGTATTGCTGTGGATGTAGATTTACATATTTGGAAGATACTTACAATTAATATGAGAAAGTATATACAAATGTATTACACAAATTATTGTGTTATGTACATCAAAATTCTTTTAACCTGGCATGCACGGGACTGGACAGGTGTTGGATTGTCAGGTATTATGGGTTTTTAGATGGTACCTGTAGTGACCTAAGTTCTCAGAGGTAATTTTTTGTTACTCTTCCTGTAACTAACTAACTAACTAACTAACTAACCAACTAACTAACTAACTAACTAACTAACTAACTAACTAACTAACTAGCTAGCTAGCTAACTAACTAACTAACTAACTAACTAACTAACTAACTAACTAACTAACTAACTATATGGAGCAGAGGCCTTCTTGAGGAGCTAACAGTTTCTCAGCTAATCAAGAAATCCCCCGCATTTTATGGAACTCGAAGGTTCATTACCGCATTCACAAGAGCGCGCCACCTGTCCCTATCCTGAGCCAGCTCAATCCAATTCATGCCCCCATTCCACTTCTTAAGATCCGTTTTAATATTATGCTCCCCTTTAATCCTGGGTCTCTCAAGTTGTCGCCTTCCCTCAGGTCTCCCCACCAAAATCCTGTATGCCCCTCTCTTTCCCCATACATGCTACATGCTGTGCCCATCTCATTCTTCTTGATTTGATTACCCGAATAATATTTGGTGATGAGTACAGGTCATAAAGTTCCTCGTTATGTAGTCTTCTCCACACCCTGTCGCCTTGTCCCTCTTAGGCCCAAATATACTCCTCAGCACCCTATTCTCGAACACCCTCAGTCTTTGTTCCTCCCTCAGTGTGAGAGACCAATTTTCACACCCATACAAAACATCAGGTAAAATTATACTTCTGTACACCCTAATCTTTGTGTTTTTGGATCTCAACCTGGAAGACAAAAGATTTTGCACCGAATGATAGCAAGCATTCCCCAACTTCAATCTGCTCTTAATTTCTTCATGAATGGCGTTTCGATTTGTTAGGGTTGCTCCCAAATATTTGAGTTCTTCCACCCTTTCAAAGGATTTATTATCTATCTTTATGTTGTGATTGTGTCCTGCATTCTGATTTCGAGACATGACCATGTACTTAGTTTTCTCAGCATTTACATCTAGACCAATCGCCTTACTAGCAATCACTAAATCTGCGTTTTTCTTTATGCCGTGTATGCTTCCACCCAATATATTAACATGATCAGCATAAACCAGAAGCTGATGTGTACCATTCAATTTCAAGCCCTCCTGGTTTGCCTGAACCCTCCTAATGGCATATTCTGAAGCAAAGTTGAAAAGCAATGGTGACAGAGCATCTCCTTTTTTCAAGCCATTCTTAATAGGAAACATGTCAGACAGACGTTTGCCTACCCGAACTCTGCTACAGGTTTCACTTAGACACATTTTTATTAGTTTCATTAGTTTTATTATTTTCACCTTACTAGTTTCATGGGGATACCAAACTCAATGAGAATATTATACAAGACCTCCCTCCTAACTGAATCATAGGCTTTCTTGAAGTCTATAAATAGCTGATGCACTGCCTTATTGTATTCCCATTTTTTCTCAAGTATTTGATGAATGCTGAATATATGATCAGTAGTTGACTTGTTACGTCGAAATCCACACTCATGATCCCCAATAATTTCCTCTGCATTTGGAGTTAACAGTGACAAAAGAATGTTGGGTAGAATTTTGTACATAGTTGACAAAAGTGATATGCCTCGATAGTTACTACAATCTGTTTTATCACCCTTCTTATAAATAGGCACAATGACTGACTCCTTCTGCTGACTTCTGTGCTGCTTGTTTGCTTACTGTCAGTCTTTCCCTAACTTTTGCAAACACCAGATAGTGATCAGTATCACAGTCAGCTCCCCTGAAAGAGCGCTCATCGAGTATACTTGAATGCCATCTCCTAGCTATCAATATGTGATCGACCTGATTGTGAGTCTTCCCATCAGGAGAGGTCCATGTGTATTTATGAATGTTTTGGTGCGGAAACATCGTGCTCTTAACAACTAGATTCTTTGATGTGGCAAAGTTTACTACTCTAACACCATTATCGTTACTATCCTGATGTAAACTCTCATTCCCAATAGTCGGTTTGAAAATATCCTCTCTCCCCACTTTTGCATTAAAATCTCCTAAAAGAATTTTCATATGGTACTTAGCAAAATGATCAAAACCCCCTTCTAATTCCTCACAGAAACTGTCCTTTGAATCATCATCTTTCTCTTCTGTTGGTGCATGCACATTCAGAGCAATGATATTACACCAGCGGCCTCTCACCACTATGTATGACATCCTATCACTAACAAACTCCACTCTTTTGATTGCTGATACTATGCTGTGATGTACAAAAAAACCTGTTCCCAATTGATGATTTTCCTGCCCTCTACCATAGAAAAAAGTATACTCCGTGGCTCTTACAGTCCCTTCTTTGTCCCACCTAACCTCCTGTACACCTCCTAAATCTAACTTATATTTAGCTAATTCCCTGGCCACTGTCATAAGTGACCCTGACCTATACATTCTCCTGACATTCCACGTTCCAAAACTCATGTCCCTTTTCCGTAGCTGGGGTCGTACCAAAGAATCAGTCCAGGTCTGAGGCTTCTGTGTCTGGTTCGTAACATCATAATTTTTTATGGTGAGGAGTTGTTAGCACCTCGCCCAACCCCCAAGCTGGATGACCACCCCTTGTTGGCTGTCCGTGACTCCTTATTCAATATATTCACTGCCACCGTTCATACCTGGAGGCTGTTTCTCCATCCGCAACTTGATGCCATCGTGACAGGGACCCACTTAACACGGAGTCTTCCTATACTTGTGCTAATTTCAGGTCCTTCCACTGTCCAAGGTCCTCTACACTTTCTCTTGATACCCAAAAGACATGTAATTGGTCCTTCTTTTCCTTTATACTGTAGATGATGATCCAACATTGTATGAAGCCACAACCTCTCCGTGAGTTTTGCCACTTCACGCCTAATAATTATTTCAAGTTTCTGTGGAATCATTTTAACCTTTTGAAGCCTAATGGTTACTTTACGTACCACTATGCTTAACATTAAAAATTTCTGGGTGGTACTAACATTATGTTCGTGCGTTGTGTGTGGATTTCAGAAGAAACAGTGACTTTTGCCTTATACAGCCTGAAGAGTTTGGTTTTTATAACCAAATTGGAGAGTGTTTACTGTGCGGTACAATCTGAATCTTTATAGAAGACATACGTTTCATCTTTAAAGTGTTAAACATCCCATGTTTTTTCTTGCTAGCAGTACCTCGTTTACCCATCTGTGGATCTTTGAAGCCATTATAATACCTTGAACAAAAGTAACACATGTTACATATGACATAGTTGAAATAGAATTAACAATAATGCTACAGATTTTGAAGAAGTGTGACATGCTAGTTGCATGTGATGCCACCAGGGTAAAGTACAATACAAACTTTTGAAAACTTAAAGTAGCCTGCTTTGAGAGAAAGTTTGTGCTAGCAGTGTAACTTCCAAGTAACCCAAGGCAAAGTCACGGAATGAATGTGCATACTGAAAGTTACAGTCAGCAAAACTTCTGGTCTTGGGTTTACTCTGCCGAAGTGCTTGATTATCAGGATTTCTGGATTATCAGATGTTGGATTATAGGAATTTTGATCTACAGTCAATATGAAAGTGTAGACATGTAGTTCTTGGGATGTAATTTCTTTACTTATGGTTTATTTAATAATGCTGTCAGTAGTTCAGACCAAGTAGAATGTTTGGCAAATAATAAGCCTGATAAGAAAAGACAGGAAGTTTTAGTCTCATAATTTGAGGTTCAATATCAGCATCTGCCAGTAGGAAGCAAGTAAAACACCTAACAATTTTCAGTCAGAATAGCAGTCCCTGGGATGCAGTTTGAGCTCTAAACCCCTGCATGCAAAGCAGGAGCGCTATTCACTGAAATATGACATTCCAAATTACATTTCTTATTTTAGACTTTCCATCATCTGTTTGCACAATTAAGGCACAATGTTTCAGAAGTAAGCTAACTGACTGACTGACTGACTGACTGACTGACTGACTGACTAACTAACTAACTAACTAACTAACTAACTAACTCACTCACTCACTCACTCACTCCCTCCATGGAGCAGTCCTCCTTAGAAAGCCAACTAGTCCTCAGATAGTCAAGAAATTCCTGCATTTTGTGGAACCTGAAAGTTCAATACCGCATTTACAGGAGGCCGCCACCTGTCGCTATATTTTTCAGAAGCAGAGCCAACCATCTGAAGCATAGTGTTTTGACAATATAAATAGATGTAGTGGGGGCCTCTTCTCTTCTTAGTCAAGGGGAAATGTTTCCCTGTCACTGAATTAGATTGGGGAAATGGCACGTCACTAGGTAGCGTAAGTTAAGTCTTAGCACTAGTTCACTGCCATCAGTAGCGTTACCACACTGACGTTGTTAGGACGGGAGACGTTGTAGGATGAGCTAGGCATAAAACTGAACAGTGTTGACTAACTACTGCCCTGTTTGCTACTGTTGCTTCTAGTACATTCACAGAATTTACATGGCCTATCAAAATCGACCTCTGCTTGAAATGAAACAATGCAGTATCGCAACACCCAGTTAGTCGCAGTATGTTCTCAATTAAAATGGTTGTTATCCCTTTCATTCAACAAAACCGAAATTTCGATTCCTACACCAACTCTCTAGTTTAAATATATTGAAGTTCACTTCACCACTTGCCTTGAAGCATTATCCAACTCCACAACTTGATACCCAAGTACAAAAAGAACATTTCTCCTCAGTTTCACCACAATTGACTCACAAATTCCAATGGTAAGTAGTCCAAAGTAAAAGTTCAATAAAAAATTACACTAAAACTTTGCTTGTTAATCCACCAATTATAAATTTTTCTACATCCACACCAAATCACAACTAATCACCATTGTTCAACCAGAACCAAGTAACTTTCTTTACCAAATTAATTTCTCACAAAACGATCCACCAATCTTTAGTAAATATTTTCACTTCAAATTTCTTTTTACACAATATTCCAACGTAAACCAAGTTAACACCAAATCCAAACTCCAAATCAAACAATAATCTTAATTTCACCAAACAAAATCTAACAGGTAATCCACCAAATTCGAAACAGCAAAGACAAGCAGCAAAGATGCTAAAACTAAACCTGAACCCGCATATATAGACTCAAGGTAGCGTTGGTTCTCACCGGTGACAGCAGCCCTGATCTGCTGAGTTAGGTCCGTGTTAGCCAATTAAAAACTGAATTGCCACCAATGTCCATATATGGGCATCGGTAAAACAGCCTATCACATCAGCATTCGAAGTTCATCTCGTGGTGTTTTCTGCTGGCTGGACAGGAAGTCCCTACCATGCCTGTGGTGTGTGTCGCCTGCGATACAACATTGTTCCCACACTACTCATCAATGGAAACGTTCCTTCGGTAAACCAAGTTACAAACCGTACAATAAAACTATAAAACTTCAGAACACCAAATACACCGTCTTTAGAACCCTACAGAGTTGAACTCAAGTATGACCTTTCATTTGTATGTCAGATAGTTCTTAAAATCTTATTTGAGATTTTCTTGACATTTTTCTGGAGCTAAGACATCAGAAATGTGAGGAAAATGAGCTCATTGTTGCCCTAAAACAGGTTATCGATCTTCTGAGCTTGCCATCATCTGTCATGGAGAATAGCAGATTTTGCATATGTGACTTTGCACTTCAAGTGGATTCCTTACCCCGGGCAGGCAGGCTGAATCCAGGTTTCCTACTGTTCTTGAGTATTGTTATAAGGTGATGGGAGATAGGGTGTGTTTATGAAATTACCTTCATGGTGCCGTGTGCATTGTGACAAATCAGAGGTATGAGTTAGACCACAATGGGCAGTCCCAACATGAGGCTAATATATACTAAATGTATATATGAAACTTTTATCTGGTGGTGCATTACTTATTGAATGGTTGGGTCAAATTCGTAGGAAAGTTATTGGTATTCTTTCTTCACTACCACACCAGATACAGATATAAGGCCAGCTGTCATTTTATCCAAACCCTCTTTACAGAGAGTAAGAGCAGTCAGTGTTGAACAAATTGTATCTCTGCCCTCTGCATTCGTTCATGTTATGTGGTTTGCATTCACTTGGCATTCCTGACTTTCTTGTTATTACCTGATATGTAAGTTTATTGCACTTCTTGAGATATTTATATAAACATGATGCTGGGATTGCCCCAGTAAGGATCTGTGTCATATTCACTGCTGATATTAGTCTGTGTTCCAGATGATAGCGGTTTGCCTGTAAGACGAGTGCAGCCTGGATCAGTGGCAGGATGCCGCAAGTTCTTTGGTCCTTCACACAGTGCTATTAACAGTGTTGGGGGACAGCAGGCCCAGGGGCAGACTGTACTGCCCAACTGGTCTGAGTTTCTACCCCCACCACCTGAGCATCCCCCACCATCTGCTGCTGGTAGTGATACTAATCCTATCAGTAGACTGCTTGTACCAGTAAGTGTATTTCAGATTTGTGTATGGTGCTTTATATGTTGCAAGCATTATGATAATTCAAAATTATAGTAGTACTCAGCCTTGCAAATGGTGCTTGAATCAGGAACACAACGTGGTGTAGGTGGTAAAACACATACACACGGACATTTACATTAACACAGTCCTAAACTCAAGAGTTTTAATAAAATTGTATCCTATTTGTGAAAGTAAAGGAAAGGTCAGGAAACACACATAAGTGCTCAAAATGAAGAAATGAAGGAAAATGTATTTCTGATTAAGAAGTTCAAGACAAACAACATTTGAAAATGATGTAACATATTTTCATTGAAGTTTTTATCCACACAAAGAAAGTTTGAATTTAGTTTGTTGTCACTCCAATCTTCCATCTCTGTTGGAGGTTCAGGGAGGGATATGGAATGCAGCATAATTCACAGAAAAAATAAATATTCTTTATTAGTAACTTTAGCCTTTAGTCATTTAGTCTAAACCCTACAAAACTTTGCATGACTGTGTCAGCTGCCAACAGTGCTTATAGGAAATCAGAACCATAAATCAGTGAAATATTCTTAAGCCCAGCCAGCCTGACAGAAATATTAAACATGTTTTTGAACACAAAATGAAGCTTCAGAAGACAAAGAGAAGTTCTCACAATTAAGAAGTAATTGAAGAATGTTTTAAATTTAAGACAAATAACATTTAAAAATCGTGTGAAAGGACTCTGATGTATTATTAGAATAAAAGTTTTAGTACATTTTTGCACATGGAAGTGTTCTTGCACTGAAGTATGGTCTGACTCATGATGTCATTCCTTTGAAAGGAAAACTTTCCAACACTGCCTGTGTTAATAAACACAGGAGTCCCAATAAGCAGTCAAGTTTGTTTCCCCCCTGAATGGAACGTACTACACAGTAGCAAAATTTTGTTTTTTACAAGCCCAACATAGAGCTGTGCCATCTGAAATGTAAGTCTTCCATTTTGAACCATGCTTTCGTCTGTCTTATCAGCGGTATTTCCACTTCAGAACCATCAACAGCTACCCAGGTGAAACTGAAGATCATTACACTGTAGAGCAAAACAAAACAAATCACATAAGGAAGTTCATAAGGCTTCTAGAGCAGATCAAAGACACAGTGAGCCTCACGTACATTGGGTACCTGGGTTCTTTCCTGGAGTAAAGGGGTCGCACTGTCAAGCTGACCACTAAATTTCGTGTGATGCGGAGTTAATACTGATAGCAGCTATACCTTTTTCCCGTACAAGACTTTGTGGCATGGTCAGCGAAGGAACTTTCATCATTTAAATTCTGCCGGCGTACCTATTGGCCACACATAACCTAAAGGTTAAAAGCATCAGACTGTGTCTTATAAGTATATCTTTACATCAGAGATGCATTTTTACACTCTGCTATGGTTTTTCTTTTACATACTTTGTGGTCTTCCAGAAATCTGGCCTGATGTAGGAAGCTATACTTGTTCTACCTTACTACACAGCGTTGAGATGCATTGACTGTTTTGCATTTAAATCTTCAAAAATCATGCATTAAACGTCTCATGTTTGTGCATTGTCTAAATACTCTGCATAGTTCAGGATGCCATAATGCTTTACTTAACAGTAGCTGTGCATTTTCATAGACTCCATCTAAAACATCATAGAGCATGTGTTATACATCTTGTGTAGGTGACCCTTAATGGTGCCTGCCATAGTGCACTTCTAGCGACCATTATATTGTAATATGAACATCAATGAAATCAGTATCATTTATTTCTGCAAATAATGTCAGACACTGTCTTACAACACTGAAGGTACCATGGAGGTGCTTCTGTTATGGATAGTGGCAGATTGATGAACAATGTGTGTTTAACCCTTTAAAGATGAAGCGTATCTGTTTTATATGAGGATTCAGTGTGTACCGCGCTGTAAACACTCTCCACTTCGGTTATAAAAACCAATCTCTTAATGTTTTATAAAGCAAAAGTTGCTGTTTGTTCGGAGATCCACACAAAACACATAAACGCAATGTGGGCACCACGTAGAATTTTTTAATGTTAAACCTGGTCGTATGTAAAGTTACCGCTAGGTTTTAAAAGGTTAATATCTGTTAATGCTTTGTAAATGTAGCATATTCTGTGTACCTGACACTGCCACTTGAAACATCATCTATTTAAATTGGGAATAATGAGTAGACCCATCCGTGTAATGTTCTGTGAAAGAAAGTAAGCTGCCTGACATGTTGTGTCTGATGGGTCCATAGCATAAGGAAGGAATTGTCACATAAAACCTCATTTCAATGCATAAAATGAGTATCAGATGATCCCAAGGACTTGTGAAAGGGGGTGTGCTGTAGACCATAAAGATGGTCATGGTGCAAGGGTTATTAATAGCCACCCCTTCATTCGCTCAGCAGAACACTGCCTAGAGTAGAGTAGAATAGAATACAGAAGGGCGGGCACAGCAATGACCCTTGCACTTTGGCCATTATCAATCTTTTATACAACCCTTTAGCTCATTCATTCAGCAGTCCTGCACCATCAAATAAGGGCAGTGTCTTACTGACAGAGATGTTTTCAAAGGCACCTGGTTTCATAAAACAATGACCCAGGTGCCTGAATCTTAATGTGGCCAAAGGCCCACACTCATAAAAAACGTGTGAGGCCATTTCAGATGCATGCTTGTGTCTGTTACACTTGGGAGTGTTTACCACGCCCAGTTTAAATAGGTGTCGTTGTAAATGACAGTGTCCTGTTAGCAACCCTGTCATTATTCTTACCTGGTTTGTGCTCAGATTGAGCAGTTCCCCAGCTTTTTTTGTGGACAGTTTTTTAAAGAAAGTGCTTAGCCTGCCTTTATCCACATATGGGCTGCCAATGCCCCTTGTGTTTCCTACTCATACAGTCCCTGATCACCCCTCTAGCAACCTTTGCAGATACACCAAGTGCAGGCTTAGGTCCTCTGAGTGGGTGTGAGGAGCTTTGTCTGTGTAGAACACTGCCTAAAGCTTGTTCTTTCTTTAGTTGTTGCAGCTCCAACACACCCCTTGCCTCTTTGACCTTACCGTAGGTAGCGCTGCCATTTGTACTTGTGCTTAGAACAGTGTTTTTATTGTGATGTGATTTTCATAAATGCATTGTGTCTAAACTTCCAGTCAGCATATAAATATGTAAAGTATGTTGAACATGGAACCTAAGTATGTTGAACATGGAACCTAGTGATGTTACAGTGGTCTGTGTCATTAATTGGTGGGGAAGAATTCTCAGAGAAGTTTTAGTCAGAGTTTCCCATGGAGATTTATGATGCCCTGTGGTTGTGCACATCATTTTAAAAACATGTTACTTAGGCTGTGGCAAATGTGTTATTTGCTGATCAGTGCTATGTGTAGTACTTCTGGAATTTGATAATAGCAAGCTATAAAGTCTTGTGTTTTTCTGTTGCAGTTACCAAATTCCAATCCCAATCCAGGTAACACTGGTAACAGAGAAGTTTCTCCTAATTTCCATCCCAGTGGGCAGGGGTTCAACCCCAATAGTCCATTACTGGCGAAACGCAGCAGTTGCTCCAGGGAGGGCACCCCTGTAAGCCACACAGTTCATTCAGTAGGAGAGAGTGCACTGGGTATGTAGCAGCTGGGATATGATTCAAAACAGATTTTCTTAGTAAATTTTATAAGGTATAAACTGTGCATTTTAGAGTAAGCCAAATATCAACCAACAAATGCACAAGATTGACATAAATGAAATTTATTTGAGACCCCGACATATGTTTCATCAAATGAGTTGCCATCTTCAGGGGGTTTTTAGCAGAAAACTACAAGAACTTTTTACATCCCTGTATACAGTATGGTTACACATTAAAAATTTTTACAGAGCATGCTATGTCTTGATCATGATTCACAGGTGTATAAATGTATAAGATTTTAAGTTAAAAAGAATAAAACACTATAACTGTAGTGCAAGCAGTATTTGTAAGTAAATATTATACCTTAAAAGCCCAGAGCATAAAGTCATACATGTAGTTCACATGGAACAATGCTAAAATGTTAAAACTTTAAAAAGTTAAAAGTGGTTTTGTAATTAGTTTAAGTGGTTTTTGGGCCATGCATACAATTGCCGTGCTTGATCTTGGGGTAGGTATAGTACATAATACCTTCTCATCGCACATACAACATACAACGAAACAGGACGAGATCCCTGAGACCCCTCAGACGAGGCTATTCTCAGTCTGTGGGCACCACAGGAGCAGTAAACTTGTTAAGATATGCACCTGAGAACAGATCTAGTAACAGGAACATGGGTACTGAAAAATTAATAATTAACTTCAGTTCTAAAAAGTAAAACTTGGACCAATCCTCAAATTAACCTTTAAAGGACGAATGTTAGATATATCTAATGCATCCGGCACTCCCCAGTGGCCGAATGTTAGATATATCTAATGCTGTGCATTCCTGACATTTTTCAGTGCTGACAGTGTTTGCTTTAGCAGGAATCGCTAATAAACCAATTGGGGGTCCCACCAGAAGGCTTGGGTTTCGTTTTCAACAATAATGTCATTTATGGCGGTCCGGTTTTGACATTATTTATGGCCAAACTGGACCTTTGAGAATCATCTCAAAGACCTGAGAGGCTAAGCAGAATAGAGCATTGTCTGAGGCTGAAATGTAGAAGCTCGGTCTGCAAGTGCTGTTGTTTAGTCTTGTTGCAGCTTTCGTAGCATTGTGACGTGTCCGAGATTATTTTTCAGTGGCGGACTGGCATATACATTGTGACAGTGGCGGATTGGCTGTATCCTGCAATCCACAATCTTTCTAACGTGTTCATTACAGAGTGTCAGGCGATATTTTTCAGAGTCATATTATTTGAGTTTAGTTCATCGACGGCGACCTGGTAAATACTGCATAACTTCAGTGGCGGAGTGTAAGGAACTACTCGTTATTGGTTGGTATTTGTATTTGCTCTTCAGGGTTTACTGAGAGATTTTCATTTGATTTGCTTTTCCAGTGACTTATTATTATTTTACTTATTAATTTTATATCAGTGGTGAACTGTCAGTAACTTTCACTTACTCGATTTAGTTGGGACACCTTGAAATGGAACCTCAAAAGCGTGCTAGGTATTCAAAACCACTCGAGCCAGAAGAAATAGAGGAAGTGCTGATGGATGAGGAATCTGATGAGGAATTGGAAGAGACAGATGAGCTGATGGAATCTCATGTTCAGTCCTCCTCATCTTCAGAAGAGGAAGATAATGCCGAAGAAACGGAAATTACGTTTTGGGCTAGAAGAGCCGGGGATTCGCCGAATTTCTTTGATTTCACTGGACCTCCGTATCGCGTCAACAGATCGGCCGCCCCCGATATAAATGCAGAGTCCTCTTCCTTTTCAATCTTCATTCACTTCTTCAGGCAGATTTTTCAAATCATAATAGATGAAACGAATCGCTACTTCCATCAATACATGGCATCTACAAACACAGGAAGCACTGCAGCACAACCACCTGACATTACGATCGAAGAAGTGTACTAATTTTTCGCACTTGTAATTCAGATGAGTCACGACCAGCGTGGCAGCCTTAAAGATTATGGATCCAGAGAGGAGCAGTACTGCACTCCATTTTATTCGAACGTGATTCCACGCGATCGCTTCTTGCACGTTCTTAGATTCCTCCATTTTGAAAATAATGAGGACCCTCCGAACCATGATGACCCAAACTACGACAGACTTTGGAAGATAAGAAAGGTTTTTGACACTCTGAACAACAAATTTTGTGAAATGTACAATCCGACAGAACATCTTGCTGTGGATGAAGTGATCGTGTCGTACAAAGGAAGAGTAATATTTCGGCAATATATTCCAAAAAAACATAAGAGATTTGGCATTAAAATTTACAAACTTTGCCACTCTCTGGGGTACACTTACAACATGAGTGTGTATTTAGGCAAACAGTGGCAACATGCCACAGCTCAAATAGCAGCGACACACGGAACTGTGCTGCAAGTAATTCGAAGAGTTGAGGGACTGGGCCACAAAGTTTTTATGGATAATTACTTCACCTCGCCTGCTCTGTTTGACGATTTGTTCCAACGTAAAATCAACGCGTGTGGAACAGTCTGCCATGACAGGTGCGGAATGCCACGAGACATTGGACCGAAACGTCTGAAAATGAGAAGGGCAGACATAGTAACACGCGTGAGAGGAAACCTCAGGGCTGTCCGCTGGAAGGATAGGCGTGATGTTTACATTCTCACGAACATGCACGTGCCTGTTGAAGGCAATTTCACCAATGAATCTGGCCATGCTATAAAACCTCGTGTAGTAGAAGACTACAATGCCTACATGGGGTTTGTGGACAAGTCAGACAGAATGGTTAACAGCTACGGAATTGCCCGGAGAACATGGAAATGGACGAAGAAATGATTTTTCCACCTTACAGACATGACAATACTCAACGCGTTTCTTATTCATAAGTCGTGTGGCGGCAAGATGACCCTCAAAAATTTCCGGGAAGCTCTGGTTCGAGAACTGATTATCCAGTCGCATGAAGAAAATGTGACAGCCAGTGGCATTTCAAGGGGCAGGCCAAGTCCATTTGCGTCCCAGCTAAGTTGATTAGAAGTGAAGCACTCAAAACACTGGCCTTCTAAAGGAAAACAAAGGCGGTGTCGCGTGTGTTCGCTGAAAAAGCAAACACGGAGCATGCTATATTTCTGCAAGAAATGTGACGTCGGCCTGTATATAGTGGACTGCTTCGAGAAGTGGCATACGCGTGTGAACCTGTGAGTCACTGGGCGCAGAGAGCAGCGTTGACTTTTGTGACGTAAACCAACACATATTGTTGTACAGATGTAACAGAAAACATTTGCCGTGCAAATAAGTTCTTCGCGTTTCTGTGAATGTAACATCACATATCCTGCGGTGTAAAGAAAGGGGTAAGTACAACAAAAATCCACAGAAGTGTTGTAAACTATATTACACAAACTAACTTTTGAATTTATCAGGTAAATTCGTGAGCATGCTTTACTGCTAAAAAAGGGAAAATTTGTCGATAAATGTAGAAATTTCTTCTCTTTCAAACAGTTTTTATTGCGTAATTTTATGTTATATAGAGCGGATAATATATCTGTTTTTGTGGAGGCCGGCAGTTGTAAGATTTAAATGCCGAAAAAAGTCTGGCCACGAGGAGACGACTGGCATTTAAATCTCCGTACTTTAAAGGTTAAAAACCATAAAGAAAGTCATGAACTCTGACTGCTGAGACCACAGACACAACACAAAAATCCAGAACACATGTATTTAAAATTCCACTAACCACTAACACCATGTGTGGAGAAAATTGTAAGTCTTCTGAATGGGTTCAAATAAGTTTACAAACCAAGAAATATAAATGTATTATTTAGTCAATGTGGATCATAATGGCATGGCAGCGCATCTCATCAGAAGTGACTGTGAAGGGTTTTGAGAAGTGCTGTATATCAAATGCAGTGTATGACGCTGACGACATTATGTTGTGGAATGGCCGTGAAGGGATGGGGATGTTAGGAGTGAGTGTGAGGAAGATGAAGGCTCTGACTGTGAAGGTGGAGACATCGACACTGATTGGTTAAGGTAAATAGAATCTGACATGATCTGTGAATTAAGTGTATAAAATTAATAGTAAAATATTTTTGCTTAACCCTTTAAAGCCGCAGTTGGCCGGAATTAAATCCCCTCGCTCAAGTGCCACCGAGCCGAGGTTTTTTCACTGGGGATTTAAATTTTTATGCTTGCTTTTATTTAAAAAATCATATCTCATAGATGTTTTGCTCAAATTTAATGGAATAAAATTTCACAGTCTGTTTATGAGTTGATTAATTCGGGAAAAAATTGTTCACCAAATTTTATAATAAATTGGACCTGTGAAATGCATGCATTTCTTGAATTTAGTTTAAAAATTTTGTTACTCACATAATACTGGTTGCTACAGAAGATCCATGGCTCCTTGGATCTCTGTTCACACACATGCGCACACACACACACTATTTTAACAGGTTCACTTTTGTGTGGTACTCCCCGAAACAAGGAACCACGCACAAGCCAACGTTACATCTGGGTCACTTATACGCTGTTGTCTTGCACTGGCCCCGACCTGAATAGACATGGCAGCGGACGATGTTAGATTTTACCGGCCAGTGTTGACTATGCCGGACCTCCAGCCTCGTAACATTGGTGTCAGCAGCACTTGGCCTTCCACCCAAACTGGGGGTGGGGCAATCTTGGCTTCTTCCAGCTTCTTCGATCAAATTTCTCACCAGGAGAAATCTGAAATATCGGTGGGTATATTTAGCCCCACACAAAGATAACAGAATCCAACTGTTGAGTACTGTTAGATCCAGAAGGTGGAAAAACAATTTCGTGGTCCATTTGAAACTGTGTCAACACATGGAATAGGTATTCGCCATACGATCAGAATTGTCGATGTAGCCCATGTGGCGGTTGTACCTTGCCACGATGTGAGGCTTCGCAGGCCTGTTGTTCTCACAAAAATTTCCTTCTGGTGGTGGCGGGTCCATGTTAGTCAGCATGTAAATGTCTCATCTGTGCTTCCAACCTAGTGCAGTCAAATTTCCCCTGGTCTTAACCGTTACGTTACCCCTTTCAATTTTATTTTTTTCAGTCCAAAGTCTGGGGGCATGTCTTTTCTCTCAGGCCATAGTGTCCTGCATGAATTTATTTTAGGTCTGTCTAAGTCGTCAAAAAGTCCTGGGGATCAAAAAAAAATTGTGCATGAACAGTTTGTGTCCTAAGCCTTCAACTCTGCGAGTCAAATGTCTTGACAGTTGCGTGTGTTGCAGTCATGTCGTCAGTGGCGGAGCATGAGTCTTTACCCAAGTAAACTTTCATGTTGTATGTATACCCTGAGTCATCACACAGTTCGTAAATTTTGATACCGAAATGTTTCCTTTTTCTGGGAATGTACTGCCTGAAGATAACCCAACCCTTAAATTTTACAATCACCTCGTCTACAAACAAATGTTCAGAGGGGATATAGAATTTAGCATAGGCGTGGTTCAGTGTGTCAAAAATGGTCCTTATTTTCCACAGTCGGTCATATTCCTCACCTTGGTCGGGTCTCTGTTCATTTTCTGCAAAGTGCAAAAAACGGAGTATGTGTAGAAACCTGTCTCGTGTCATGGTCTCACCGTAAAAGGGGGTGTGTATCTGTCTAAGTCGAGACCAGTAGTCTGAAGTGTGTCTTTCAAGTCGTGTCCCATCTGCAGAGCCAAGGCAATGAAAGTCATCATGTCTGACATCGTAATGTCAGGCAGTCGGTGGCTAGGTCCAGCTTGTTTGTCCACGTGTTGCTGGTAGTACAGGTTGGTCTGTTCCACCAGCAGGTGAAAAATTTGTGCAAAAAACAGCATCAACACAGACAGCAGCAAACTGTCTTTGTTGATGTGTGAAGCCGCACTCCTTTTTACACCTTTTGCTGGACCAACAAATGGATGGACAGTGATGTTCCTTCCTTGAGGCGGCCCCCAGTTTGATAATCCTGCACCACTTGTTCCAGCCTGTGGCTCTTCTTCTTGTGCTGAGGCTTGTTGTTGTTCCTCTTCAGATTCATCAGATTCATCAACATCACTAGCCTCAGCACTAGAATCACTCTCAGAGTCTGCCTCATCCAGAATTTCACTGATGGCTTCCTCGTCCAGCCTGATCTTTTTCGCTGCCATAGCTCTACGAATGCCAACACTCATCTGTATGAGGATTGCTGTGTGTGACCATGAACCTTACACGTTGCATTTTAGACATATTTTTTCTGTGTTGCTGCTCTGTCTCATGTCATGTCTCGCTGTCAAATGCAGGGGGGAGTTCTTATGTTCCTCTTCAACTTTTTTATTTTTTCTTTATTGCCACCTCGCTATGAATGTTACACTGTTCTGTCTCTTACAAAGACTGTTCTGTGTTGCTGGGCACTGAGAAAGATAACGCCACGATAAATATGAGCCACCTACACAGTGAGAACAAAACAGGTCTAAAGGTCCAATGTGAATGCTGTATAAAATTCCTCATATTCTAGGGTGTCCACGATGCTTTGAGTACATTTGACAGCCCTGTGTTGCACATTATTGCCCCAAAAGCCTTCAAAGTGCCCCAGAACTATACGAGGCACGTCTGTGAGCCCTTCTGTAGCTGAGAACATCGATTTTCATGGAGATCTCGTTTTCAATTTGGGCTGAAAAATAGGCATTACAGTACGCCACTGAAGCCTTCCAGAGAGTAATGAAGTAGTAGCTGCGTAGCACACTGTTGAATTCAACCCAAACCCATCCGACTAACGACTGCCTTGCAAGCGATAGAGAGAAATATGTTTTGTCTCAAGCGGTGTTGATGTGCGCACTTCTAAAATTTGTTGACGTTTCAATGGTGTTATTGTGGAGGGGTACAGGGTAAGGGGGGAATGTTACTCACTGCACAGGCAGCCCTGATCATCAAGAGACCTACCACGTGCATGAACCGTAGGTGAACATGGAAAAGAGGTCAGAAAAATGCTTCCAAATTGGATTCAGTGTTTGTGTCAAGTTAACGTGACATTCAGCAGTGAGGAAAATTTAAATGCCCACAGCAAGGTCAAGTATACTTGACGTTCGGCAGTGAAGGGTTAACAGAATTTTTGGGGGTTGTCTTGGATTTGGATGAATACATTTTCCCTTCACAGACGTGTTCTGTTTGGGGAGTTTTCATAGATCAGAGTTGTCTGGCATTCAGGTATGTATGTTAAGTGTTGTGTTATCCATTTGCCATAGCTAGCATTAAATATATTGTCAGTAGTTTTTACGTTTAGTTACAGGTAACTAATGGTGTTGTGTTGTATGTCTTGAAGCTTTCACAGTGACTAAAAATTCAATAACATCTTGCACTTACAGACATGAAATGTGTTTCAAGTTCACCAGTGGGGTCAGAGACTGCCTCCATCTCTACCATCAAGGTTGTGATACGATTTGATAACCTGGCGTTCCAAAATTACATACCCTTACATGTCCAGAGCTCCAAACTTGTGCAGGTTTTTAATTTTACATTGTGTGGCCTCAGTTGGATACCTTATTAACTTATTTACTGTGGGTTAATCCTTGACATGTTAATGCAGCATAAGTTCCCTATCTAGCATTACCAGTTCTGGAATATACATAGAGTTGAATGGATTGTTGTCACCCTTGTGCTTACATAAACACCACACCATGACAATATATGAGGGAGTGGAGCAAGAGTTTCACACATTTTTAACCATGGCAATAGATGGAGGTGGGGAAAGCTTCACACGCCACTAACCTTGGTTCCAGGAGGAGTCCCTACTGCTAGTGGGCTAGGTGACTGGTTAGGCCCTGGCACTAGTGGCAAATAAAAAAAAGTTCTGCCCTTGCATAGGATCAAATTGCTGCTGTATTTACATTTAGGGGTACAGTTCCTTCTGTTCCGATAATTTAGCTTTTGAGATACAGGCCTCTTTTGCCAAACGTTGTGCCCTCTGAGTCAATGGTAATCCAGTATTAAAGTCTTCAAACACTGGACTTCCTCTCCAACACTTCAAGACTGAGGCGTCTGTCCATATCATTCCACTGAGCATGTTGACACAGTAACAATGCATGTTACTGGTAGTCAAGAGGTACCCATTCAGAAACCCAGATGGGGACACCGTGCTGTGGTTTGTGTGATTCCCCTCAATCATGCTGTTACCGTAAAATTGGCCACAGTCCCTTCTGCTGTTCCCATTCTTTACCACTCATGGGCACATTAGTTGGTAGAGCTTTAAAATAACCAAATAACAAACTATACCATCTTGGATTCTGTGGTGCCTTCCACCAATTATGGGCCCTATTTAAGACCTGAATGAGAGAGTGGAATATTTGTGTGTGAAACTGGTACATTGAAATAGGATAGGAAAGGGCACTTCTTTGTGCATGAGCTGCGTTAATACATATACCATAGGTGCTGAACCCCCAGAATTGAACAGCACACAATATAGGAAATGTGGAGAGTTTGCATTTTCTACTTACATCATTGGGTGTATGGGCAGACAAGCCCCAGAACCTTGTGGTGGGGACAAGTTACTAGACAGAAACTTTGCAAATTCAGAATATTTAAGTATATATTAACATAACAATTTACAATGTACAGATTACATTAGGTGCAAGAGAACACAGTACTATAGTGATTTTATTACACTAACAAAAATTAATGACAAGAAATATTAGAGCCCAATTTGATTCTACATTTGAGGGTTTGCCATCGAATGAATTAAAACAGTCATCTCAACTCCATATAAGTGAGGCAAATACTTATATAAACAAAGAAACTCAGATACCTTGAATCTATATCTGATGGGGCAGGGCAGCCTACCCCATCTCCAACTCCGCACCTTGCTTAGGAGCCCCGCCCAACACTCCCCTCCCCCGACCCAGCTCTGGTATCCAGTATGTAAAAATAAAACACCAAACTAACTAACTAACTAACTAACTAACTAACTAACTAACTAACTAACTAACTAACTCCATAGAGCAGAGGCCTTATTGAAAAGCTAATAGTTCCTCAGCTAGTCAAGTAATTCCCCGCATCTTGTGGAACCCGAAGGTTCATTACTGCATTCACAAGAGCTCACCACCTGTTCCTTTCCTGAGCCAGCTCAATCCAGTACATGCCCCCCATCCCATGTCTTGAAGATCCATTTTAATATTATCCCCCATCTACGCCTGTGTCTCCCAAGTGGTCACCTTCCCTCAGATCTCCCCACAAAAATCCTGTATGCTCTTCTCTTTCCCCATACGTGCTACATGCCCCGCCCATCTCATTCTTCTTGATTTTATTACCCGAATAATATTTGGTGATGAGTACAGGTCATAAAGTTCCTCGTTATGTAGTCTTCTCCACACCCTGTTGCCTTGTCCCTCTTAGGCCCAAATATACTCCTCAGCACCCTATTCTCGAACACCCTCAGTCTTTGTTCCTCCCTCAGTGTGAGAGACCAATTTTCACACCCATACAAAACATCAGGTAAAATTATACTTCTGTATACCCTAATCTTTGTGTTTTTGGATGTCAACCTGGAAGACAAAAGATTTTGCACCAAATGATAGCAAGCATTCCCCAACTTCAATCTGCTCTTAATTTCTTCAGGAATGGAGTTTCGATTCGTTAGGGTTGCTCCCAAATATTTGAATTCTTCCACCTTTTCAAAGGATTTATTATTTATCTTTATGTTGTGATTGTGTCCTGCATTCTGATTTCGAGACAAGACCATGTACTTAGTTTTCTCAGCATTTACTTCTAGACCAGTCTCCTTACTAGCAATCACTAAATCTTCAACATTTTTCTTTATACTATGTACGCTTCTGCCCAATATATTAACATCATCAGCATAAACCAGAAGCTGATGTGTACCATTCAATTTCAAGCCCTCCTGGTTTGCCTGAACCCTCCTAATGGCATATTCTGAAGCAAAGTTGAAAAGCAATGGTGACAGAGCATCTCCTTGTTTCAAACCATTCTTAATAGGAAACATGTCAGACAGACGTTTGCCTGCCCAAACTCTGCTATAGGTTTCACTTAGACACATTTTTATTAACCTTACTAGTTTCATGGGGATACCAAACTCAATGAGAATATTATACAAGACCTCCCTCCTAACTGAATCATAGGCTTTCTTGAAGTCTATAAATAGCTGATGCGCTGCCTCATTGTATTCCCATTTTTTCTCAAGTATTTGACGAATGCTGAATATATGATCAGTAGTTGACCTGTTATGTCGAAATCCACACTGATGATCCCCAATAATTTCCTCTGCATATGGAGTTAACCACGACAAAAGAATTTTGGATAGAATACAAAAGTGATATGCCTTGACAGTTACTACAATCTGTTTTATCACCCTTCTTGTAAAGAGGCACAATGACTGGCTCCTTCCATTCCTCAGGCAATTCCTCCTTATTCCAAAGAGAAATAATAAGTTTATGGATCTCAGACCGAATTATCCTACCCCCTGCTTTAATCAATTCTGCTGGAATGTGATCAGTACCTGGTGATTTGTGCCTTTTTAGTTTTTCAATAGTCATCTCAACCACAAAGGCACTGGGCTCAGACACTAGTGGCTCTGCCGTATGTACTTCAGTCTGCCTAACATCATTAACCCCGTGTATATTCAACAGCTGGGAGAAATGATTCCTCCACCTAGCCAAAATCCTGTGCGCGTCTGCAAACAGGTCACCATTCTCATCCTTTACTACATTAGTTCTAGGTTGGTACCCCCTCTTAAAGTCACTGATACCCATATACAAGTCTCTGATATTCTTGTTCTTACTGTCTGTTTCAAGTTCATTAATTTTAGCTTTTGTATATTCCTTCTTTTTGTTCCTGAAATGTTTACTAGCTTCCCATCTTATGTTGTGCAGATTATCTCCATTATTTTGGTTTGGATTCTGTAACCACTGAATTATAGCCTGCGTCCTTTTATCTAAAAATTGTGCACATTCTGCATCAAACCGTGGTTTATGCTGCTTCCATTCATGCAGACCTAGACTCTCTTGAGCTGAGATTTTGATATTCTCTTTCATGTTTTCCCAAGCCCTATTTATATCCTCACTAATATTTAAGTTTTCCAAAGCTGCAAACCTGTTTGAGATTTTAAGCTGATACTGTTTCCTAACCTCTAGTGCACTTAGCTTGTTGAGATTAAATCTCTCTGCATCAAACTTCTGGGCTGCTTCTTTACTTACTGCCAGTCTTTCCCTAACTTTTGCCACCACCAGATAGTGATCAGTATCACAGTCAGCTCCCCTGAAAGATCGCACATCGAGTATACTTGAATGCCGTCTCCTGTCTATCAATATGTGATGGATCTGATTGTGAGTCTTCCCATCAGGAGAGGTCCAGGTGTATTTATGAAGGTTTCGGTGTGGAAACATCGTGCTCTTAACAACTAGATACTTTGCTGTGACAAAGTTTACTACTGTAACACCATTATCATTACTATCCTGATGTAAACTCTCATTCCCAATAGTTGGTTTGAAAGTATACTCCCTCCCCACTTTTGCATTAAAATCTCCCAACAAAATTTTCATATGGTGCTTAGGAAAATGATCAAAAACCCCTTCTAATTCCTCATAGAAACTCTCCTTTGAATCATCACTTTTCCCTTCTGTTGGTGCATGCGCATTCAGAGCAATGATATTACACCAGCGACCTCTCAGCACCATGTATGACATCACTAACAAACTCCACTCTTGATTGCTGATACTATTCTCTGGTGTAAAAAAAAACGTGTTCCCAATTGATGATTTTCCTGCCCTTTACCATAGAAAAAAGTTCACTCCGTGGCTCTTACTGTCCTTTCTTTGTCCTGTCTAACCTCCTGTACACCCACTAAATCTAACTTATATTTAGCTAATTCCCTGGCCACTGTCATAAGTGACCCTGACCTATACATGCTCCTGACATTCCATGTTCCAAAACTCGTGTCCTTTTTCCATAGCTGGGGTTGTACCAAGGAATCCGTCGACGTCCGTGGCTTCTTTGTCTGATCTGTAACATAATAATTTTTTTATGGTGAGGAGTTGTTAGCACCTTGCCCAACCCCCAAGCTGGAGGACCATCACTTGTCAGCTGTCCCCAACTGCTTATTCAATGTATTCGCGGCTACCCTCCATAACTGGAGGTGGTTCCTCCATCCACCACCCGAGGATGCACCATGCCGTGGTGACAGGGACCCACTTAACTTAAAATAGAACACCAAAACAAAACTCAAGCCCCCAAACACATAACAGAAGAAAAATACGTAACAAGCAGCATCTGTCAGCACAGCTGTGCAACCGAAGAGAGGGGGAGAGAGAGAGCTGCCGTTCCCAAGGCAGGCTCACAACAAGGTGACCAGACATTCAGACTGATCATCTCCTATCCATCCCCCCATCCTTCCTCACGTAGCGGCAAATCACTGGGTGCGTGCTGCAGTGGGGAATTTAGTGGTTGACCGAGTCCATACAGTTTGATATCATGGAGCTGGTAGATGATTCAAAACTGGTCAGTGCTGCAAGGAAGATGCTGTATTGGTTGAATGTCTAGGAATGAGTACAGAAGGTGAAGCTGTGAAGTCATCAATGTTGTTGTATTACAGGGGCCACACCTCCTCTTCCTCCAATAAGAGGTGGTAGTAGCTGTGGCAGCAATAATGGTTACTCAACTGGCTGGGTACCAGGAACTGGTGCTTGTGCTGATGGTGCTGTCTACAATAATTACGGAGGTGACAGCCGTGGTGCTAGCACTGCTCGCTATGCTCTGTTGCCACCACAACAACACCCTCCCCCGGTTAGCAGAATTTTTAACATTGTGATGCAGTTATTATTATATTTTCTTATTCCTAAGTATTCCAAGATTTACTTTGCTGTTATGTTTTCCAATGAAAGTTTTGTGTTGCTGGTACCCATCAATCATGCTACATGTTCCTGAGTCTTGGATCCTAATTTTTTCATTGTCCTTTTTTTGAGTGCCTTAAAATAAATCACGACTGGCTCTCCCTCAGTTCTTTATTCAGTAATTATACTCACCCTATTTGTTCTCATTTAGTTCATTGAGATGTATAGAATATGTATATGTATGGTGTATTGAGAACTGTGTCTGCTGTCATTTTCTTCTTGCTAGATGTAATTTTAAAAAGTGATTGCTGCTGCTGCTGGGTGTTCCAGAATGAAATTGGATAGTCTTGAGATCTAAATTCGTAGATGATGTTATTTTTAGTGTAGCTGCCAGAGGGAAGAAAAAACTGGCAATGCAGTGACAACAGAACAATAGTTCTGAAGGATGTGGTAGAGTGAACTCTGAAAATATCCAATATAACTCACTGAATAATGTCAGATGTAGCTGTGTAAGTAGGTAAGAACATTATCTGAAACAAGACACATCTTTTGTGCTGTCAGGCCTTAAGATTGAATTGCTTTAGGAGGGGTGAAAATGATTTTGAGTTATCCTTTTCCAGGTACCAAGCTTTCCTCTAGGATTTGGCAGTGGTGCCAACTCAACTGGAGGGAGCAGCAGTCACAGTGTACACTCAAATATGTATCATCCATATACTGCACAACAGCAACAAGCACAACAGGGATGTCAAACGTTTGGTGACAGTGCGTACCAACAAAATTATCAATCGCAGTTGCAGACTGCAGGTAAGTATCTTTTATTTTTATCTGTTTTGATATTGTAGATGTAATAGTGACTCATATTTGAGTAGACCAGGGAGAAGGAACCAAACAAATTTGTGTTATGCAAGTAGTGATTAATTATTTTTCCTACCCTCATTACTGATCACAGTACAGAATTGTGGTGCTCACATAATAAATCCATTAAACAAGAATTCATAAGAGCAAGGAAAGTTTGTACTATAACTAGTGTCATTACATGCAATTAGGGCTCTGAAGTTTATAAATCAGTTAAGTATCATACTACTAGTATTCATGGTTATATCTGTGTAACTAAAGTAAGTGTGAGACTTTGTTTGGGGTTTGCTTTGCTTCTGCAGTTTGACCCTGTGCTTTTTTATCTATTGGAGCACAATTTCTTGAAAGCCTTTCTAACAAAGCAGTGTATTAGTGCCTTGTTGCTGTTGAAAGATAGATGGTACATAAACACGGTACCTCACGGATATCACCAAGTTTCATGTTCCAAAAACATGCAGTTATTGACACAATAAAAACGTGTTAATTTTTTTGCAAACTATTAAGTTTGGTAGTTATATGTTGCTGTCAAGTAGGTATTTTATATTTTGAAGTACAGTAAAACTCGTTTAAGACGTCCCAGGTTAGTATGTTTTCCCGCCTAAGAAGTCAGGATAAAAAAACACAAAAATTCTTGCATTTGATTAACGTTACACATTGCCCTTTTAATACATTCGTGCGTAAGGGAATTTCCCACCTAGGAAGTAACAAATTTAAAGGCAAAACCATTTTTTTTGCCCATTTAATACATTTTCTGTTTCAAAATCTTCAAGAATTTTCCCAAGTTTCCATTCGTTCTGTTTCCAAAATGCAGCACTCAAATGGTGCGCTCATTTCATGTAGGTTAATCTGCAAGGTCATTTCTGCCACGTTTCACACAGCAGAATGATGCAACCTCACGGCCGACATGGGGGCGTCCTACACTTTCCATGATAAAGAGACTGCAGTCAGTCAGTCAGTCAGTCAGTCAGTTTCCACTACTCGGTCTCTCAAGACAACCGAAAAATTGTATCGGGTGGCTGGAAACTGATTCTAGCTGTTCTGTGACCTGCATAAACCTGTGTTTGGCAAGGCTGGCATGTGGCACCTCAACTTGCAGCTTCAGCTGCCTGGGACTTAGAGGAAATGAAGGCAGCCAGTAACATTTGAAGAAGTTCAGGCGCGTGCTAGTCAAAGTGATACGATGTTCCACGCTGTTGGGGGGACAGCGGTTTGATGCGAGATAAGTGGGTGGTTGATTGCAACAGCTTGTTTATACATAATTTATGAGCGGTAATATAAATGCGCTGTGGTGTAGTGTGATTGTGAAACATCTGTCATGACTGTGTGGAGATAAGTTCAATCAGCAATTCCAGAAAATAAATTCAAGACACTGCAGATTTAGTGAAAGTGGCTGGAAATACTGACCACCCCTTGTTGTCTACCTAATAACGAACCTATGAAATTTGAAGATGTATACTGCCACCTTTTTTAAAAAAAGGGCAAGACAACCCATGCTTGAAAAATATTTCAAGGAAAAGTAAACATCTGGAATGAAATGTGGGCTTGTGAATGAAAAGGCAGTGACAGTATAGCTAAAGGTTTAAATAAAACTGTGAATGAAAGGTTACAGACAAAATGGTTAAATGGTCAGGTACAAGTGAGGATGTCTTAAGACAGCTGCAAATTGTACAGATTGAGCATATATGTGTAATAAGTTCACAAAAACATTAAAAAAATAGAACTTTTCTATCCTCCCCTTTTAAGAAATTTCCTGCTTAAGAAGTCAGATTTTCTTGGAATTTTCAAAAATATCTTAACAGGGTTTTACTGTATTTGACAGTGTCTGTTGCTACAGAAGTGACTATGATGTGTGTTCATTGTGGCTGCTGTTGTAATGAGATATATGAGACGGCATGCATGGTATGAACAGCTATGAGTGTCTTTGTGTAATATTCACTTTGAAAGACATAATACAGGTTCAGATTATCACTATACCTGACAGGACTCTTTAAGTGACACTTACCACCACCACCACCACCACCACCAACACCACCACCACCACCACCACCACCACCACCGCCACTGCCACCACCACCACCAGCACCACCACCACCACCACCACCACCACCACCACCACCACCACCACCACCACCACCACCACTGCCGCCGCCGCTGCCACCGCCGCCGCCACTTCCACCACCACCACTGCTGCTGCCATGACGACCACCACCAACACCACCGCCGCCACTCCACCGCCAACACCACCACCACCACTACCACCTCATATTTGACATAGTTGTCTTGAGATTTCAGCTGTAGAAAATAGGATTTGTATAAGCAGAAAATGGTTAAAAATCAAAAGTATGTATAAAAATACAATATACAGTTGAACTTGGTTATAAGGACCTCAGTTTGTGTGACACTCTGTTTATAACGTTGTACATTGTGTGGTACCAATTAATTATCCATAAGGCACATGTTTTTCTGCCTTGATTAGTATGAAATACATAACAGCATCTATCTCAGATATAATGACATTGCCAGTCATCTGTTCCAAGATGTCAGTTGGTTTGAGAAGTCAACCATCTGCTCGTCCTTGAGAGGGCAAGCCCTCTACTTTTCAGGTAGCTATGTTTGAGTAAATTTGAGGCCTGGAAAATGACAATAGTAAGGGTAATTCATGATTTCAGTCTCCTGCCACTTTTTAAGTGGGATTTTTATTCTTCTGGGATCTTATGCATTGTAGATTGGTAGTTAGTTACCAGCATTTCTTGGACTGCGTGACCCTTGAAGATGGGACCAATAGGCTGTCCCAAAACTTCAGTAACTATCTACCAACTACACTGTGTAACATCCCAGAGGGGTGAAGACCCCAACTCTAATTCACTTTATGCATAAAGTTGCCTTCTACTTTTCTACTCCTGCAGTTAACATGACACTGGTAGAGTGATAACGTGGCTACAGTGATGAATAAAGGAAGATTTTGAACAACAAAGGAACATTTAAAATGCTACAAGAAATAGAAAATGGAAAAAAAGAAAACTGATGTGTGTTTGGAGTTTGGTCTCAAAAATTCTATAATCCAGACAATTTGTAAAAACAGAACCAAAATTATTAGTGTGTTTGAATGGAATGGATCAAAAGTAAAGTGATTTTGAAAGCCTGAATGAAGTGATGGTGATGAGTCGCTCCTTAAATGGTTTTAGCGATATAGAAGTGACAGTGTACCAATGAGCAGTCATCTTCTCATGATAATTTGTGTTTATCCTAAATTAGGATTGTAAGTTACTGTATTTTTTATTTTAAGCCTGTATGAAACTTTGCAATTATGTAAGAGAAATGTTTATTCTTTCTAAATTTTAGTTGTAATTTAACTTTAAAATAGATTGTAGCATAAACATTTGAGTAATGTGCCAGCTAGCCTGTATTTTGTCTTAAAATATTTTTCCTTTACTTTTACAATACACGTCACTTAGATTGACACTCATTTATAACAACACAATTTATTCAGTCCCTTTCATGACATTGTAACCAGGTTTGTGTAAGTTATGTTAAAATATTTGTCCTGCTCTCTGGAAAAGGGTATTTTTTAATAGTTGTATTTGAATAGCCTTGATCTATTTTTTTCATTTCCTGATGATGGCTTTCCACAAAAGTCAAAACATGTAACAAGGAATAAAAGAAGATAAGTTAAACATAGTTGTGATTGATGCTTTTCACTTCCTTGCTTCTCTTCATATGAGATGTCTTGTGAAGGTACTGAATTATATGGGCCAAGTGGGATGGACATTTTCATGCAGCATGATGATGCTGTCACTGAGCTATCTGGCAGTTTCTTTCTTGGTACTGGGCTGCTGAAATATTTAACAGAAACATTGCTTACTGAAAGGGCTCCAGGGAGTCACCAGCCATTTCATTTAGTGTATCAGTATGAGTATATAAATATACATTGTGTAGAGTGACTAAATAAGTTTTTGCACATATACTACTGATTTTTCATGTTTATATTTGGTGTGATGAATGAAATGAGAATTGACTTATAGGGATTATAATATTTTTTGCCACATAGTTTCTCAATTAATGGGGCAGAACCACTGTGCTAGCTGCTCTTTATGCTGGCATCTTTGCTGTTGAATTTATTATGTAGCAGCCAGTATGAATTATTTTTATTGTAGAATGTAAATGAAGGTGGGGAAGTTCTCATCAAGATACATGTTCTACAAACTGCACAGGAACTTGAACTGAAGCTTTAGAAAAATCTTACTCCGCTAGTAATAATTAATGAATTTTACATACTATCTGAAACTGAACCACTCTTTCTTTACTGTATATTGCCCATGTTGTCTCCTGAAACTGTATCGAGTCTCTGTGTCTCATTGCAGGTGAGTTAACACAACTTGCAAGCTACAATGCAATTGATCGAGGGATCCAGTCTTCACTTCCAAGCCTTGCAGGCGAATCATTAGTTGCCAGGCTACATGTGCAGGGGGTGCCCTTAGATTTGGGTGAATACAAATTATTAAACTTTAAGGCTATATGTCAAAGAGTGACACAACCAAATTTGAATATAAGGGTGTTTTGCATGGTACCTGGTGGGTGCTTAATTGATGACAGCATAACGCGTGTGGTACTTCACTCTTAGCCTACAGAGGCTACAGCTAATTAAGACAGATGAATAAGTGGACCTCCAATGACAGATATAAGGAGTAAAGTTTGTGCATTGCAGGTACAAATGGTGAGTGGGATGCACCTGACTCCAGCAGTGACTGTGAACAGAGGTGGCGCAGTCCTGGAGGGGCTGTGGGTGGTGGGGAAGGCTCTACAACTGCAGGATCGTGGGATGATGATCATGCCAGTTGTTCAAGTGGCAATGCTAGTGACACCTGCTGCTCTTGTAGTGAATCAAGTTGCCTTTATGCTGACACAGCAGAAGTGATGGCACAGCATACACAGGTGAGCTTTGCACTGGAATGTTTTATCTTCAATATATTTAAATAACACCAGAATTGGTACAGTGTACATATGCAGGAATGTGTGGTCTGTTCTGTAGCTGAGTATATGACCTCATTTCTATGAGGTGGATTCAAGTAATTCTGGGGCTTACAGTGAAGAGTGCTGTGTTGTTAAGTGACTGTTATCTGATATGTTTTGTAGAGCTGTTCACACCTGGCGAGCAACTGTAGACACCCACGACGACCTTCTCACCAGCGAAATAGTGGAAGTGGGCCAGCAGGATGTGGCCGGCCAGTTTCTCCCTCCTACAGCACAGATTCAAACTACAGCTGTGCCCAGCCACCTCATGCCAGACCTCCCCACAGGGTACAATACCAGAGAGGTGAACCAAGTTCCCACCAGCAAACACACAGAGGTACGAACAATCTTTTTAACATAATGCATGTAGATGCGTATGTGTGAGCTCTTTATACTGGACTGAGAGCATGATGGTTTACTAGGAATCTTTATGTTTGAGTCAGAAAGTGACTGGCTGTGATTAAATGGTTGCCGAGTTTTTCTTTCACATGGAATGTGTTTTCCAGGTGAGATTGCTATCTATACATTTATTTCTTTGTTGCCAGTTCTCTCCTCTAAAATAAAGTTGTTTTTTTTACAGCCGTACTGGTTGTTGATGAGCCCTCATACAAAAGACTGCATAATGCTAAAAATGTGCGTATAGTGAATAGGCAAATAGGTCATTCATCACATCAACACCTTGATGATGGAGGCAGAAGCAGTGTCCAAGATGCTGGATCCTAGTATTATTAGTTTAGTTCTTTGTATGTATGCTATTGGATTTATTTTCAGCAGGACTAAGCAGCCTTATGGCAAAAGAGCCAGTTAGCACACCTGAAAATATGCAATCCATATGATAACTGTGTAATTTCTTTTTTCTGTAACAGATTTTTTGCTTCTAAAGTAACAAAAAATGTTATTGTTATAGGTGAAAGTGTGAAAAATATTAAACCTTTTTTTCTGATTTCTGTCTTCAGTCTTGTCTCTAGAAGAATTTCATGTGTTGTGAATATCGTGTAAAAAGAAAAGCAATTTTGAGGCAGTTCTCCAGTCCTTTATTATAGTGTCATTTGCAACACCTTCGTTTTGACAACTGTCATCTTAGTGTTCACAAGAGTATAGGCACTAAACAAGGCTTGCTGTCATCACTAAACAATGAAAACTGTGTCCAGTTAAACGCATATTATGAAGTTAATCACTGTGGGATGTGTTTTGTAGCTGAATATTGCAGTGTGCATTGTCACCATCATTGTCAAATGGTGTCAAAAATAAATCTGAAGCTGCTCTTTCTTGTGAAAATCTTTTAATTGGAAGTTGAATTCATGTTGAAGAATCTGAAGTTCTTCCTCATGTTTCTCAGCCATTTTGATTCTATTTCCAAGTTGGGAAGTGTACCATATTGCAGTTTTGGAGCTCTCAGTTATGTAGAAGTTTCAGGTTTTTCATCATGTAAAACACTGTGTTGATTGATCATCATGGTGTCATAAACCAGAAAACTTGCATCTTCAGTCTAACATATTGTTTGGTGACAATCAAACCATAGTCTCATTTTTTTTGTTTTGTGAAACATTCCACTGGAAGGATGATTCACTCTGTGCAGTCCAATGAGCAGTTCATTCACTACAGTAAAACTCATTTAAAAAGTCCCCAGTTAAGAAAATTTCCCACCTAAGAAGCTAGGATAAAAAAGCACCAAAATTCTCCCATTTGATTAACATTACATGTTGCCCTTTAATACATTCCCACATAAGAAAATTTCCTGCCTAAGAAGTAACAAATTTGATGATGAAACAATTTTTTTTACCCATTTAATACATTTTCTCTTTCAAAATCTTAAAGAATTTCCCCAAGTTTCCATTCATTCCATTTCCAAAATGCAGCATTCAAGTGGCATGGTCAGTTCATATAGGTTAATCTCCAAGGTCATTTCCGCTGTGTTTCACACAGTGGAATGGCGCAACCTCACGGCCGATGCAGGGGTGTCATATTTCTTCTGCAATGCACAGACTGTAGTCAGTCCCCACTACTCGGTCTCTCATGACAACCGAAAAATTGTATTGGATGGCTGGAAGCTGATCTTAGCTGTTCTGTGACCTGCATAAGCCTGTGTTTGGCAATGACTGGCATGTAGCAGCTCACTTGCCGCTGCCAGTTATGGAATGGCCTCATCCCGCGTGGTGTGTAACCATAATGGAAACAAGCGAACTAGCATCATACCCTACTGGAAGTCACACAGACGGAAGCAAAGTTGGAGACAAGGTTGGTGCAGGAGTGGCGATCTATTCAGACAGGAGGTTGGTGAGACAATGCATAGAGGCTACAAAATTGCTGTTCAAATAACCAAGCTGAACAGATAGCAATCCTGAAGTAACTGGAAAAACTACCAAATCTTGAAGATCAAAGCAGTAGAATAGCAGCCATTTACACAGACAGCAAAGTGACATTAGCCTCACAAAAAAATCATTCTATGCACAGCTTCTTAATTGAGGAAATATGAAACAAGGTACGACAGCTCACTATGCTAAACTGGTCGATTCACTTCGGGTGGGTGAAGGCATATATTGGGATTGAGGGGAACGAGGTGGCAGATAAACTCGCCAAAGAAGCAGCCCAGGACGTGGATGAACAAAATGTAGTATATGATGGGATTCCAACAACAACAGTTGCCACCAAAATAAAGATGAAAGGGCTCATAAAATGGCAGAGACAATGGGACAGCACTGAGAAAGGAGCGCTATGCAGATCGTTCTGCCCAGTGATTGAGCAGAGACTAAAAATGAAGATACGTATAACACTGGAGTTTACTGCTCTTGTCACCAGACACGGGAAGACGAAGTCCTCTTTTGCACAGGTTCAAATTAGCAGACAACCTGATGTGCCCCTGCAGTGAGGGGGCGCAGTAACCAGAACATATAATATATGAATGCAAAATACTGGAGCATCAAAGAAGTTCCTTGAAACAGCACATAATGGCCAGCAGAGGGTACTGGCCCGCTGCCAACAGTGAACTGGTAGCCAAATATTTAAATGCCTTTTCATGATTCATCAAATCTGTAGATTTCAATAATTTGTATTAGACTTCACTAGGACAATCATGTGTACATACAGGATAAATAAGATCTGTATGAAACAGTTTTTCTTCATTAACATTTGCTAAATGTACTTGAGCTAAAGTCTCTGTTTATGTTCATACAGAGGATGACCTACCTTATACAACAATATTTATAGTACACTCTTACTAGATAGTAATACATATTCCAGACAGTCGATTATCCATCTCTCTTTATGAGTGACTAATGTAGTTCAGTATAACAAAACTGGAACATGTAGTATTACTGTGTAATGGAGCATGTTGTCAATAAAAATATAAAAAAATACATACGTACGTACGTACGTACGTACATACATACATATATATGTGCATATGTATGTATGTATGTATGTATGTATGTATGTATGTATGTATGTATGTATGTATGTACGTATGTATGTATATATGTATGTATGTATGTATGTATGTATGTATATATATATATATGTATGTATGTACACACACACATACACATACACACACACACACACACACACATTCCATGAATCCATAAGTTTGTCACAAGACAATAGGATGTGGAATAAGTCATAAATATACAAAAAAACACAGAATTTATGGAATTTTACAGTGCTTGTATTGGCTAGTAATAGGCAGGAAGTGTTTAACTTAGCATAATGTACTTGATGAGTTTTGCAGTCCTTGGTAGCAACACTGCTAATCTTCATGGATTTAAATCACAGATTTTCTTGATATATCAAATAATGCCATAGATTCAGACTGTGGCCCATTGCATTGATGATAAGCAGAGACTGCTGTCGTTCGTGTCAGAAATGGATTGCACCAATTTTTCATTCACAGTTGCATGTCAACTGTCATCTTAGGCAGGAGGCACCTAATTCTCCCGTATTATTGAAATATATATAAGCTCCTGGAATAAACCCATTAAGTTCTGCTGTGTTTGTCATATTATTAATTGCTAATGGAAACAATTAAGAAAATAGATGTTATGTTTGTGATTCATTTGGTATTATGACTACAGGTTTCTGGGATGTGATGCCATGTAGTCAGATAGGCACCAACATTTTAGATGACCTTACTGCCTCTCTGTCTTCAAACCTGAAGACTTGGTAGCAGGTCCCTTCAAGTGGTCTGTACTATGTGATGTCACATCCTAGAAGCCTGTAATATTTTTCATCACTACAAGATCATTACATCTCATATTTCTTCAGTGCTGTGTTATTTTGCAGTGAGTGAAAGCGTAACTTTTTTACTGAAATTTTAGAGACCACACAACTGATGCATGCTGCAGCATGAAAGCGTTATGTGTCCCCGTACGGTTGAGCTGGATTCTTTTGAACATGACCTAACTCCGTTATTAATTGACCCTGTTTGCCACTAAACTCTGGGTATATATTTGGTATTTTATTTTGTGAAAACAATGGGAAAGTGAGCAATTATTGTCATACTTGACATAAGTAAGGAAGTCCTCTAAGGTCCACTTGCTTTGAAATCCACAATTTTCTGCAGCTTTTAAATTCTAAATATAACATGCTTGAACCTTACTTGGTACTAATAAAGAACTGAACCTGATACAACGGTAACACCAAAAGTCAAGAGTATTGTGGAATTATGGACAACTGCCTGGCACTATTGCAATGTGCGATCTGTGTGACTAGTTGCGTCTGTCATCAAACACCAGAATCAAAAATCCTATTGCCTTCCTGCAGTCACAAGGTCATATTTGAAAGAAAATGGCTGGTGAGGACATGTTAGCCTACTTTAGCAATGGGCACTGATATACTTTCTTGCTAAGGAGGAAGTCTCCACATCAGATATTTACATGCAACCTCAAGTTGCATGTGGAGACACCCGTGTGGGTACTAGCAGGGCAGACGATGGGTGAGGCATTTTAAAGATGTGAACACAGACGTTGTCAATCAGCCCCATAGTGGTCACTCACAAATTGCCTCTTCTGAGAGAAACAAAGGAAAAAATCAATGAGCTCATGAGAGAGATTCGAGATGTGACAGGGAAGTGGCAGCATAGATTGCAATAGCATACTGTGTTTTGCAGAAGATGGAAAGTTTGATATACCAGAAAGTGTATGGCTGCTTGGTTCCTTGCTTGTTGATGGAGGAGCAAAACTTCAGCAAGGTGTGTTTCCTCACAGTTGCTGGAAAAGTATTCTGTTGAAGGTGACAGATTTGTTCTGAACCTCATGAGCAGTGGGGCAGTCCAGGAAGCCATCCCTCATTGTTTGTGTCCCACAGAAATTGAACTGTACCATGAGGACTATCACACTTCCACAATGGTGGCAAAAATGCATTGATCAGGATGGGTATTTTGTAAAGAAGTGAATACAGTGCACAGATTTGACAGACATGGAGTTTGTCTAGTCATATTTTTGCTTGATTGTGAAGTTAATTTGCTCATGCCTTTTGGTGTGGCCATTGTGTCTACAGAGGTTACATACAGTGAATGTTTACTGAATTGTCATAAGTTTAGTACTTCTAATCAGTCATGTATTTTGAACGTACCTTTACAGCTGTAGTTGATGGGTGGGTTGCTCACCACAAGTGTGCATTTTTGAGCCAATTTTTTAAATGTGTCCCAGTATTTTATAATCTTTTTGCAAGAGAAATCAAGTACAATCTGCCATGAGAAGTAACAAATAACACAATTAATATCATGTATGCATTTGCCAGTCAAATCCATCTTTCACAGAAAATGAAGAGTTGCATGTGACTTCTTGTCATTCTGGTGTGGATGTAACATTTTACATTGTTGTGTTTCCTGCACACAGATGAAACTCCAGCTTATGCCAAACCCAACTACCCCACCTCCCAGTCGTCTTGCAACAACACCCTGAGTAACTCAAGCCAACGCCATCACGCACTAACTGGGAGTGGGAATGCTTTTGCAAATGGTGGTGGTTGCACCACGTCCACCTCCAGTCTGGGTGATTCAAGTGACATTCATGCACTCCACAATAGTGCTACCACCACTGCCAACCCAGTGCGATAAGAAAGTGTCCTTTCAGTTCTTTTATGCATACAAATTCAGTACTCACATTGTGTTCAACTTTGTGTGGGTAAGTAGCAGAGCATCACATTTCCAGCTCTCGACTTGGGTCAATTGGATTGAACATAAGACATAATAAGGATTTTGAGTAGGCAGCGTGCTTTGTCAAATGTTTTGACTGTTAGACATGGCCTCATATATTGCTCCATTTTGGTACTGTAGTTTTGACACCCAAACGTTCATAATTCTGTACCTTCTTTTGAGGTTTGTAAAGTGGTTAATTTCTCAGTCTTCACTTGCACTGCAAATATTGCTGTGTTTGAATAATGATAATTATTCTTATTCCTTGTTACCGTGTCTTTATTTTTACAGTTAAGTCAGATAAATGATGTTCTGCTGCTGGTTTTGTAATATCTATTGTTATGTGTTATTTTTATTACTGAAAAGATATATAAAATGTAAATACAATTATGACTTCAACCAAAATATGAGGATTGTTAAGGTAAAAATTTGCTTCCCCAGAATGGTATTTGAGAGGCTTTATATGCATTTGTATTGAGTCATATTTGTCAACAAAAACTGCCATGATAAATGTCTGTGTTGCCATTAATGTAGCACAGAGATAGATGTGCAGAGCTTGAACTTTTTCTTGTGGTTGTGTACAAATATTTGGATTACTTTACACAGCAGCAACTAGATTTCTGAGTTGCATATCAGGCAAGTTGTGTGGTGTATTCCATCTGTGGTATCTAAAAATGCTAATATAAACCTTGACAACAGATGAATGTATATAATGTCAGCTCTCTTAATATTGTAGACACATAGTTTGGAAAAAATGTGGGCTCTTGAATGTATACATAATTATAAAATGACATCATGGCAGTGAAGTATTGACTGTATATAGGAATTATGTCATGAGATAAGTGGAGGGTGAAATGTGTGTCATTAGGATGTCAAAGAATGGTCACAGTTAAACAATTTTATGCAACACTATTGATGGAAATAAGCCTGTATTTTGTGGTCAGTATAGTGACAGGCTATGGGCTGGACATTCAAGGACCTGTTATTCCATTCCTAACAGGCAAGATATTTTTATCTTCTTCAAACTGTCCAGACTGACTGCGGGGCCCATGTAGTCTCCTACTCAGTGGGTACTGGGGGTTGTATAACTGGATGTAAAGCAGCCAGGGCCACGCACCTCCATCTAGTGCTGAGGCTAAGAATGGTGGGACCTATGCCTCCACTCTTCCATATGCCTTCATGGCATGCATTTTGGTCACTTTACTTTTATGTGTTGATAAGGTTAAATTGAACACATCAGAATAATGATTTCTGATAGGATCCCTCGCAGTAGTGGTAATTTCAAACAAGAAGGAAATGAACTAAAAGGAATTATAGAAACATAAAGGGATTGCATTCTGTAATACCTGTACAAGGGCAACTAGTCAAAATGCTGGAGAGGATAAAGTTAAACTGTGATCTAACAGCAAGTAACAGTCTGGTAGTTTGAGATGATTGTTTTACCTAATCTGATGCATTTTATTCTTTTTAAGCAGCTTTATAGCAAGCATGTATTGCAAACTCGGTATGTATATTTTTCTGAATGAACAACTCTACTGTGGTCTAATTTTGATGAAATTTGGTACAAGAAACGTAATACGTGATGCAATGGGTATATAATGTTTTGGAGTTAAACCTACAGCGAAAGTTCTCCCAGGAAATTACTTTTTCAGCGACTTTATTCTGTCACTCATCCTGTGCTGCATGCATGCCATTTGTAAACCTCTTATGTTTATGCCACTTTAAAGTTAGATTCTGCTTTCTTGAGAATTTCTTCATAGTTTAAAATCTGAGAAAATGGATTTGGCTGAACCATTTTCATCTGACCATGTTGTATTTACCACTGTAATTTTAAGTGGTATAACTGTTATCTGAAATAATTCATGCTTCAGCCTTAACTACTTTTTTTCTCCTTGTCACCACCACAGCTACCTGAAACAGTTACAGATGTTATCTGTGATCTATCTTTCTGATTCATAATTGGCTTGACAGTTCACAGATAGAGGGTTAAGAACACCACAACAGGTCTTTCATTATTAAACTGCAGGTAAAGATTAAATTTTTCCCATGAAGGGCTATGCATTGGCTAATCACCTAGATAATTAAAATTTAAGGAGGAAAAAGCCCAGGCTATATATTTCTGGATGTATAATTTGACACATGTTTCTGTCAGTATTTTTGTTAATCCTCCCTCTCCTGATAGTTTTTCCAGCATAGTTGAAAGAAGTTGTTTGTAATATCTTGTGCCATGTTTAGGTTTAACAACCAGAGTAGAAGATTTTGTAGTATTTGAGAGAAATTTAAGATGTAACTTTGAAAAAAATCTTGGATGGAATGACAGTGTCACATTATGTCTGAAGAATTATTCACCTGTGGTGAGTTAGTTAATTTACTGCAGCATAGTACATACATACGCAAGTGACACAGAGGTACTGGAGAGTGAGTGACTGGGTCAGGACCAATGTGAAAATTTAGCTTTGTCATAGAAAAGGGCAGTTCTCATGATGTCTACAAATTTCCACTAGCTTTGAAGAAGCATTTGCAGGCAGTCTTGTTTTGTTACTTTTCATTCTTTAGTGATCACAAATTCCTTTAAGAATTGTGCATTTGGTGTTTATATTTCTTGGTTCTAACATATATGTGTGTAGTATATATGTATTTGTACTGAATTCAGTCTGTTACGTGCCACTTACACAATGTGCCCATTAAATAATGAGACTGCATTTATTATGAAGAAACGAATATATTTAGAACTCTTATCACAGACTTTTAATATAATCATCTCCCAACTAAACACAATGCTGAGATAATTTATACTGGTCCTCGAAAGCACACTGGAAGTGCTGCAATGAACCCCTTTCAGTTGCTTGATCACACCATGTTGGATGTCACTAACATTGCTCAAATACTCTCCTTTTAGGGCTAGTTTCACCTTCGGGAAGAGAAAAAATCTGGCCGTGCTATGTGTGGTGAGCAGGGGGATACTGGAGCACTCAGATCAATTTAGAAGCAAGAAACTGCTTCACATCCAATGCCCAGTGCAGCACAAACCTTGAAAAGATCTTCCTCTTCTGCAAATCTCTTTCCAAAATTTGCCTGGCCACTTCCTTACAGACTCCAAGATGTTCAGTGAGTACCCTAGTGGTTATTGACTTGTCCTACATCATAATGGCATGAACTTTCTCCACATTTTCATTGGCCCGTGTGGAAACTGGCCAGCCTGGATGAGGTTTATTCTCCAGTGACTCCCCGCCTTTCTTGAAAACGCACAAATCATCAGAGGACCTTTGCACAACTCAGCCATCACTGTACACATTTTGCAGGTCTTGGTACATTTCTATGGCAGTTGTCCCCAATTTAAAGTGAAATTTCATCACGGCATGCTGCTCCATGTCGAAAATTTTGACACTCAAAACAAACACATGCTTGCTTCAACAGTGATAAAACGACAACTAATGACATTACAGGAGCAAGTGTGTGCTTGTTGAAAAGAGCACACTCAAGTGGTCATATCTAGACACTGTTTTGGTGATCTGTTTGTAGGGTGCTCAGAAAAACGTCAGTCTCATTATTTAATGGGCACGCTGTGTACAATGAGCCAGAAAATCAGTTTGTTTTGTGTATAATTTAGTAACCAAGGAGCTTTGTGATGTTTCCCATACAACTCTGATCTGGCACAACAGATATATAACCTTTTCCTGGCACTGATGCAAAATACTGGTGGTGACAGATTTAAAATGATTGCAAAGCAGCAACAGTTGTCACACAGTGACTGGTAATACAGGACACAGGCTGCTATCAAAAGGGAACAGAAAATCCCATAATATGATAAATAGCTCTTTTGTGGCAGAGAATATGTACACTAGTAGTGGGATTGCAGTACCCTGAAATCTGAAGTGTTTGCAAAGAACTCAAAATGTGTGTGTTATAAACTTATTGTCTGGCTGATTCAGGCATGCCATGCCTTGACTGTACTGAGTGGTGCATAATTTCAAGGTTTCCTATCGCTCTATGAGACCAGGTGTTTCACATTCTGTATGGTCATGATACATTGCTCCTCTTTCTTGATAATATTTTGCAGGACGCCTCAGATTTCAATGAAAGTAAAGTTATGTAGCGTTATGTTTATTTTTAACTTATTCTCCTGTCTTCTTCACTGATCTCACAGATCTTTCATTTCAACACTTACTGGTGAAACAAAATGCGGTACTTATATGCCAGTCTGTCCTACAGCCTAGGTGCAACTAAAAAAGGATTGCAACATGCTGAAATTTCGTACTTGCCACACTGTGGGGAAATGTCCCAAAACCTGTTACATGTAATGCTGCCCATACTGGCAGTAATGTGTCTCACTTGTATGATTGCCTCTGGCATGATTGTCGTTCACAAATGGCAAGAACGTAGCATTTGTGAGGCAACTCTTTTGCTGTTGATATATTGTTTAGCTGTATTCCCAGCCTGTAGTTCAAATTTAAGTGATTACTCTATGTATAGCAGCAGGCCATTTAAATGAAAACACAAGGGGTTAAGAGTCTATGGGAGTAATGAAACAAAATTATCATGTTACATGAAAGTGTACACAGTTTTAGATATGTTGAAATACCAGTTGAATGGTCCTAAAATGTGTCTGACAAAAGCGATAGCCAGTAACAAAATTAATATGTTATGTCACGTCCATGTTCTTCATACAGTATGTTCAGAAGGTAATTTCTGTCAAATGTTAAAGTGCACTCCACATTGATATGTAAATGAAGCATGCCTGTGTGTGATATGTAGTTCTGTACCGTCTTTACTTATGGATGTTGGTGTTAAGTGAGCACTCCAACAGGAGAGTTACAGTGTAAAGTGTATTAAATCAGAAGTGAAATGAGACCGTTCATTAATAACCATGGAACTGATGTTTACATGTGCTGTTTGGTACTAATTATATGGTATGAAGGATAAAGTCTGTGGAAGATTGTGGTAGGTGGGTTGTACAATTTTCATAACTGCAGAGAGGGAAAAAGGAACACTATGTACCACTTTAAAGATGTGTGCATATTCTAGGGCAGTTGTGTTATATTATTTGATTCTTCATGCACCTGGTTGTTACGAGTTGCCAACCGCTGAAATGTCAACCTGAATTAATATAGAAGACCTAAATGTTCTTCTAAATTGTATAAACCCGTAGAGCTTCTCATGCTTTTATATAAAAGAGGAAGAGAGTTTCTGTACATTGTACAAGTGCACATTTTTATGAGAAGAAACTTTGTACTCGTAAAATGACTGGGGCAATTAGATAAGTATGATTTTGTTGGTACATGTATCACATATCGTGGTAGATAGTTACTATAGATGTCAGCTCAAATTGTACGTAAATGAGCAGGAAGTAATCTGTTTTACATTTCTCGTGTCTCCTGTTCCTTAGCTCCATGGACATTAGAATTCTGGCAGTCTCTCCTTTTTGTGCACAAACATTCTTGATATGGATTGTATTCATTTTTTACTGCTCAGGTTGTTTGTAATGTGCAGAAGGGGTCTGAATAGCCCTATCAACTTTATAGGCCATAAGGAAGCCGTCCTATTTACATGTAATGCACTGAGTGACAGGATCCAGTTTGGTCACTGCACAAGCATCAGAGTTGGCAAAGTGTGTCTCTTTACTTTCACACACATTTTTTGTCCAGACAAACAGCAAACTTGCTTCAATACAGGGTGTTGCTTTTGGAAGTTGCCTATATCATTCACCCAAAGAGGTTCTAGAAGTGCCCTGCCCCCACACCTAGATAAAGTTGAGCAAATTGTTTGTTTAAAATAGTTGAACAAGTCCTAGGCAGTTCATGCACATGCTGTCTCTCTCTCTCTCTCTCTCACACACACACACACACACACACACACACACACACACACACACAGATATAACTTGGTGGGTGTGGGGGGGTGGCTGATGCAACTCCAGTATTTTTTACACCTAAGAATAGTCTTTTTTGCTATTGAGTTTCACATTCCTAATACCCATGGTTCATTCTGTCCCCCCACCCCATGTTATTAATGAAGTTATAGTTATGCACCTACACTCGTGGTCTGTCTCTGTCTTTAAAGAACTTAGCTGGGGCAAATTAGATGGTTATGGCAACAGTATGCACACTTGCTTAAAACTCAACAACAGAATACATGGGTAGGGGCTCCTTTTCAGTGCACCACCCAATAGTATTCATTTTAATGAGTGTCAGATTAAGTAGAATTCCATTTAAATTAATTAGTTTGTTATAAAGAATTATTTTGTGTCTCTCTCTCAGCTTGGTCAAGTCCCTTATGAAAGTAAGTGTATGAAATTTTACAGCCCAGTGTTTTATAGCACAGCTTCTTATTCAGAAAGTGTAATGTTTGATTCTTGGTCAGGATAGTGCACTGAGAGAGTTTTATTGGACATGTGTTAGGTCATTAATATAGGTTTTGGTGATGTCCTGTGTAGTTTAGATGTGATCGTTAAATATGCCAAGGAACAAACAAACAATTAAGTGCAAGATTTGAGGTCAGCTGTGTTTCTGAAGATGCAAGTCATCTGGGATATAACACTATGCTCTTTGAAATGTCAGGAACTACTTGCATAACAGTACAGCATCATAGCCCAGAAGATTTGAATACTTAAAGCATGAAGTGTTTGAAAGATGTGGGGGCCAAAGAAAAGAATGCTGCTTGTGAATAATTGTTCAGAGTACTTACTGCAGTAAAACCCTGTTAAGATATTTTTGAAAATTCCAAGAAAGTCTGACTTCTTAAGCAGGAAGTTTCTTACAAGAGTAGGACTGAAAAGTTCTGTTTTTTTAATTTTTTTGAGAACTTGTTACATGTGTATGTTGAATTTGTACAATTTGTAGCAGTCTTAACACATTCTCACTTGTATCTGACCATTTAACCATTTTGTCCGTAATCTTTCATTCACAGTTTTATTTACACCTTTAACTGTACTGTCACTGGCTTTTCATTCAGAAGTTCACATTTCATTCCAGATGTGTATTTTTCCTTGAAATATTTTGCAAGTGTGTGTTGTCTTGCTCTTTTTTCAAAAAAGGTAGCAGTATACATCTTCAGATTTCATAGGTTTGTTAATGGGTAGACAACAAGGGGTGGTCAGTAGTTCCAATCACTTTCACTAACTCTGCAGTGTCTTGAATTTATTTTCTGGAATTGCTGATGTCACTTATCTGCACACAGTCACCGCAAATGTTTCACAGTCGTGCTACAACACGACGCATTTATATTACTGCTGAAAAATTATGTTTAAACAAGTTGTCGTAATCGACCACCCACTTATCTCGCATCAGACTGCTGTCCCCCCAACAACGTGGAACACCGTGTCACTTTAACTAGCGGGTGCCTAAACTTCTTCAAATGTTATTGGCTGCCTTTGTTTCCTCCAAGTCCCAGGCAGTTGAAGTGGCAAGTAAATGCCACATGCCAGTGTTGCCAAACGCAGGCTAATGTAGGTCATGGAACAGCTAGGATCAGCTTCTGGCCACCCGATACAATTTTTGGGTTGTTGTGACAGAGACCGAGTAGTGGGGAGTGACTGACTGCAATCTCTGCATAGTGGAAGAAACACGACACCCCTGCGTTGGCTGCGAGGTTGCGTCATTATGCTGTGTGAAACATGGTGGAAATGACCTTTGAAATTAACCTATATGAACTGACTGTGCCATTTGAATGCTGCATTTTGGAAACAGAATGAATGGAAACTCTGGGAAATTCTTTAAGATTTAGAAACAGAAAATGTATTAGATGGGGGAAAAAAAATGGTTTTGTTATTAAATTTGTTACTTCCTAGGTGGGAAATTTCATTACGTGGGGATGTATTAAAAGGGCAACGTGTAATGTTAATCAGATGGGAGAATTTTCATGCTTTTTTATCCTGACTTCTTAGGCAGGAAAATTTCTTCATCACGGACGTCTTAAACAAGTTTTTCTGTATTTCACTTGTTACCCCACTTCTTTCTTTATCTATTTTTTGACCGTTATTAAAGCCAGAGGAAAGTGCATTGCACACTATTGATGTGCTTTGAAAATAGTAATGTAAAATTTAAAAAAAAATGCAGGAAAAAAAAGTGAATGAGGTGGAATGTAACATAATAATGAATTTGCCTTTTGTACTTCAGAAAATTTTGTATCAGAGATTTATGTCACTGCAATTTTGATATGTTCCAGCTGGCACGGTGGTGCATCTGTTCATCTTGTTCTTTCAAAATGAGTCTTAGAAGGAGAGCCAAGAAAATGATCTATACATGTTTATTCTTTAAGAGAGAGTAAAATTACAGTACATGTAACTCACATTTTACAAGATTTCATTTTGCGCGATTTCACTTTGACGCGACTTGAAAATTTACACCACTTCAAATATACGCGATAATATTCACTTTAATGCGATTTGGCATAGACGATCTGTGGTCAGGGTTATCTTCTGTAGGAGGCTGCAGAAAGTGGCATAACTCACGCTGTCAGTCATGTGTATGGATTGATTTTGTCCATGTTATATCCATGTGGCTCATTGAGTTTTCCTTCAACAGTGTTTGCTTTTCTTACCAATATGAGTGAGAAACCTAAATCTGCATCACCTAGTGCAATCCAAGTGAAAAATTGGTGAAAGGCAATGGGTATTACAGAGGAATTACGTGTAATAAAGCAACGTGAAGAAGACGAACAAATTGTTGATATATGCCGTAATGTTAGACTCTCTAATGTTATCATGCATAAAATTTGTGATAATGCTGACAGAATTAAAGAAAGTGCTAAGTCAGGAACTAAAGTGTTTGTTTTTGTGGCAAGACTACCATAGTCCTATCAAAATGAACCATATCAAAAACTGTGGATGTGAGTCTTTTACATTTTTACTGCATTCGAAATAACTAAATATATTGTATATAAACGTATGTATCCTGTATAGAAATGTGTATATACTGCATATACGGTACATACATACTCTAGAGGTGTGGATGTCCACTAGTGGTATAGTCATGCACTATATAGGATGAGGCTGTAAGTCCCCTAACCACCAGGAACTGCATTGTTTTAAATGGTAATTTTGTATTCAATTTGCACGATTTCAATTTGTGCGACATTTTTCAGGTATGTAACTCTGGGGTAATATAAGAGTTACCTGTATTCTTCCCTATGTAGGTATCCTAGGCTAAGAACAGGATTGATAACCTGGTAGGCAGGTTGGTGTGCAGGACCAGTTGCATGATTCGGGGTGCACTGGCATGCAGGACAAACTGCATGATTTTGGGTGGGTTGGTGTTCAGGACTGGTTTCATGACTGCAGCTGATCAATTAAAGTTGTATTTCTAGAGTAACATTCTGTAGGATTCTGATGATGGTGTGTGACATTTGAGCCCATTGTCTTTATAGACTTTTTCCGTTATATATATTGAAATAGTACAGTACCCTTCAGGGACAGGATTGGCCACCATCTTCAGGCTTGCTTCTTCCTAAACAGCTGTTACTACATGATATTTATTTACACCATAATTAAACCCAGATTAAAGTCAAATTAGTAAATGCAGCATATTCCATAAGTAGCTTAGAAAATATGGCTAAGCAAATTTCACCGAAAATCAAATACACAAAATACATAACTGGTCATTATAACTGTTCTCTCTCACTAAACAGTAGCACTGTGTAGGCAATCATCACAGCTGGAACATTTTGTAATAACTGCTGTGCTTAGCAGTGGGAAAGATCCTTCAGCTAGAGGCCAACAGCAGGTACAGGAAATATAAGGAATCAGCACATCAGCCAACCCAGTTTGAATTTCTCATTTATTTGGATCCCCAAACAGTAAAGAGGTTAAAGTTTATTTGCGAAACAGGAAAATGCTGTTCCACTCAGGTGCAGGGATGGGCATTTAAAATGAAAATAACTCCAGCCATTAGCAGCCACATTGGGATTTAAAGGCTGGAAGATAAAGGTTCGCCAATCCTAGTGGCCGCGCAGTTTAATGCTTAGGTCTGTGGCCGAACGCTTGCTGGGATCGTAGGTTTGAATCCCAATGGGGGCATGGATGTTTGCTTCTTGTACAGTGTTTGTGCTGTCAGGCAGAGGTCTCTGTGACTGGCCTGTCCTTTGTCCAGAGGAGTCCTGCTGACTGCTGTGTGTCTGAGTGTGATGAAGTGAAAATAAACAACCTTGACATCTACTGTCAGTAGGTAGAAGAGGGAAGGACTATGAAATGAAAGATAAAGGTTCACAAATGTATTGGGGAAGCAAAGCCTATACACTTACATCTGTATTGTGGAGCACATGCAGGTGGTAGTCCTGGGATGGAATCGCAAATTGTGCGTAGGGTATTTAAAACCAAGAAGAACTGAAGAAGCACCAAACAAAGTGATGGTCTGCAGTATTGCAGGCTGCAGTGGAGAGGTACGTCCAACTTCAGGCGCTCTGGATAAGAAGAACAGCTTTTTCTACAGCAAGGAGTGAGAGCAAGTACAATTGAGCCTGGTTATAACAACATCAGTTTAAAGGATACCTCACATATAATGTCACATGTTCTATGGTACCAGTTAATTCTTCACTATTAACCATAAATTGATACTGCTGAGTTAGAATGACCCTTGTTTATAACAAAACAAAATATTCAGTCCTCTTCATGATGTTATAACTGAGTTCAACTGTAATGAAAAGGTAGGGTGTCATCTGGCAGTACTGCTGTCACCCACCGTTCCCACTGCTGTGGTTACTACCACAACTTTCCAGCTTAACTACAATCACACACAATGCTGTTGTTTAGTGGGAGGAAATAGTAATATTGACCAGTTAATGTATTTTGTGTATGTGGTGTTCAGTGGAATGTGTTTAGCCATATGTATATTTACTCACATGACTTTAATCCAGGTTTAATTGCAGTGTAAATAATTATCTTGTAGTAACCGTTGTGTAGGAAGAAGAAAGCCTGAAAACAGGGACCAATCTTGTTCGTGACATTAGCATATTATATTTCAATTCATATGATGGAGAAGTCCATAAAGTCAGTGAGTTCAAATGCATTCGTGGATTCCTGAATGGGCATGCCATGAATTGTAATAGTAATTTCTAAATTGAGTTAGTAACTGTTGGTGCAGTCATGTCCCACTGTCTACTTGAAATCCTGCTACAGTGCACATGTAAAAATGTTTCTGCATACATGTTTCTTAAGTAAATGTGGCCCCATAAAACTCGTGTGTTTAATGCAGTGGCCAGCTGTTGACAGGAACTGGCAAATCACTGATCATAAAAGTTCCAGCATGTCTTCCATTGTGTTCTTTCTGTCGTAGTGGGGGCTTTATCTCCTCTTGTCTTCAAATTGGCCACCTTCCAAAAGTTCTGTGAATCAAAATCTATATGCATTTCTTGATTTGCATCTATGCTGCATGCCCAGTCCATCTTAATCTACTTGATTGACTACCTTGACGGAACCAGCTGAGCTGTGTAGATTATAGTTTCTGAGTGTGTAATATCCTGCACTGCCTCACGTGAAGGATTCTGTGTATATTTCCTTGATGCTTGTAGAATTATGACACTGAATGACTTTCATTCACTGGTGTGATGTCAAGATCATTCCCAGCCTGGAAAAGGAAAATTAATATTGTTAGAATCTAGGGAGAAATAGAAGAAGGCCAAATAAATTGTTATTATTTGTAACAAACAATTGCAAAGCATCCAGCATGGTCTTAAAGTGTGAAGATGAACAGAAAGTTTAAATCTGGTCTGGAAATGTAGCCCTCAAAAGTGGGCAGGATTTTTTTTACTGTGGTAAGTGCTTGTTACATGGCAAATTAGTATATGTACATTAATGTTCAACCCATCAGAGAGAGAGAGTGGGTGTGTGCTTGTGCACACATGCATGCATGTGTGTGTTTGTGTGTGTGTGTGTGTGAGTGTGAGAGACAGAGAGAGGAAGAACTTGGGCAGAGGTACAGGCACATATGCACGGTGATACTAAAGTGATGGAACTGCAATTGAAGACTGAAGTAGAATGTGATTGTAGGTTTTCAGCTTTTCATTTATTTATAAAACTTGTTACCATTTATCCACATATCAGCAGCAGAATTAATAATAATAATAATAATAATAATAATAATAATAATAATAATAATANAGCAGAATTAATAATAATAATAATAATAATAATAATAATAATAATAATAATAATAATAATAATAATAATAGTGAACATGAAGATGTGACTGTTATGGAATCAAGGGGTACGTACAAACGGAGAAGCCACAGCAAATAAGCCAGATATAATAATTACAAACAAGAAAGAGAAAACCTGCATAATGATAGATGTGGCAATACCGGCAGACAGAAATGTCACACAAAAGGAAGCAGAAGAAAAACTAAAATAAAAGAGTGTATGTATAGAGATACAATGAATGTGGAACATGAATCGTATGATTATCCTTGTGGTAATTGGAGCCACCGGAATAGTAACAAGAGGCTTAAGGAAAAATTTAGAAGCCATACCAGGAAAACATTCAATAGATTCGCTGCAGAAGATGGCAATACTTGGAACATCACACATAATGTGGAAAGTATTGCTGTCTGAAACTTGATACCTGAGAGGTGGGGATCGCTGCTGGTTCAAGAGAAGTACCAGGGAGAAATGGCCTGTGGCTGTATACATCATAACAACAGCAGCAGCAGCAAGGACGACAACAACAAAGACCTATGATAGAAATATGTGTGGAATGTAAAAACAAAGGTGATGCCAGTAATAATACGGGCAACTGGAACCACTTGAAAATCCTTCAGAAAATACTTGAGCAACATATCAAGAAAGCACCAAACCAAGGAACTACAGAAAACAGATATATTGGGCACAGCATACATTGTACAGAAAGTACTAATGTAGAAGTACAAAATAGTATTGAAGATAGCACTATATGCATCATGAATTGTAAGGGCAGAATAGCTGCACCACTGGTACCCTTGAATCATGGTTTGTTTCAGTTCTTTAAGTGTGAATACCCTGCATAAAGGAGATAATAAAGTAATAATAATGATAATAATAATAATAATATTATTATTATTATTATACTGAACACTAGAATCTGTTATGATATTAATAAGAGACAGAGTCCTTTTTTTTTGTTACCACTTGTAGTATGCCTCCATGCAAACTGAAAGGTAAAACATTTCTTTGTGTGTGTGTGCCTTTGCAGGTTTTGCCTTCAAAGTGCTGACTGCTTCGTTGTATCAGTTAATGTAAGGAGTAAATTCACCTCCTGGAATTTTATCAGGCAAAAACGTATTAACCTAACAGACCCTAATTTTATTGCCTTGAATTAGTAAGCACAATAGTGGGAAATATTTGCACTAATATATAATTTTGCACCAAGGATATTCATTGCCTTCAGGCAGTTCATCCCCATTCTGTTTACAGTGAAATGAAGCCAACAGATAATTCATGAATACCGCATATATTGTAGCAATATCATCAACAGCTGCATGTTTCAGCTACATTAATGGCCATCACCAGGCTCTACAGAAGAAAATAAGTAACTGCAAAATATGGTAACAGGTCTCAAGCTTTCCAATGAATTCTTTTGCAAAATTATTATAAAATGTGTAGTCTAAAATAAAATAGGCTGTGTTTACATTTAAAAAAACATTACATGTAAGGCAGTACAGTGTAGCTGTGTGATGTAGGTTAAAAATGCATATCTAATTAAAAATTGCATATCAGAGTAAATTATTAATGATGGTTATTAATCTTTTAAACCCTAGTGGTAACTTTACGTACTACCAGGTTTAACATTAAAAATTTCTATGTGGTGCCCACATTGTGTTTATGTGTTTTGTATGGATCTCAGAACAAACAGCAACTTTTGCCTCATAAAACATTAAGAGATTGTTTCTCATAACCAAAGTGGAGAGTGTTTACAGCACGGTACGCACTGAGTCCTTATATAAAACAGATACGCTTTGTCTTTAAAGGGTTAATGTAGCCGGAACATATGGCTGTTGATGCTCTTACAGTATATGTTGTGTTGACAGATTATTTGTTTGTTTTATTTAATTATTATTGCCTAAGGATTTTCCCATTTTCATGGATTCTTAAATCTCATTCTTCATAATTGGCAATTTTTCTGTTTTAATTTCTTTCAATTCCTCCCTTCCATTGCCTTATGAGCTAACTTTATTCCACACTTACATACCTAGCAGTTTGTGTCCAGCAAACTTACGCATTTCTCATTAGGTTTGTATTTGGCCTGTAGACGTTTTCCATTTCTCATCTTACTGTACCCAGTCCATCTTCAGAATTTTCAAGAACGTGTTTTCCGCTCACTTTCAAATGGTGTTTGAGGAAATTGTACATTATATATTTTGTGAACGTTACTCATGGATAAGAAGCTCAATGGATGTAATATGTTTGAAACATCCTTCTGTACTGAAGGTTGACTTGCTTTCAGTATTTTACTTAAAAATTCAGTCAACAGCCAACTATTTTTTCTCCCCTTTCTTTATTAGGAGGTGAGCGACTAGTTTCAGCCTATACTAGGTCATCATCAGGCTCCTTATTACAAAAACATGATTATAAAACTCTACATGCTCTACAGGTTTGGGTTATGCAGACCTAAGTTTACCATGCCATTACGGAATTTTTAATTTTATACTTAGTGAAACAGATGATATGAATGTGTTGCCTGCCAAAGTGGATCCTGTCACATGGTACTGTTGAACTGTTTGCCATAGTGTGGTGAAAGCTCTTTGACTGATTTTGTTACTGTAACTCGTGAGGAGCAAGCAGTTGTTTGCATGTGGAGCCAGCACATTTAAATTCAATTTAGTTTGTCAATTTGATTGTCCCTACTGGATATCTGCAAAGGGCAGCTTGTTTATTTTCTGCAAGTACATAACATCAAGTGCTTCAGCTTTTAGGCCAGAAGTAAGTGGGTTAAATGTACTGCCTTACAATTGTGTGATTGTCGTATCTGTCCTTTGGGACCCCATTGAACTGGTTACAATAAACACAAGTGGTGATCTGTAGGCAGGACATTTTTCCTGTAACTTGTTTATTTTGGTGCGTGTGGGCAAGGTTAAGTTGTAAAAGTGTGTCATCACTGTAACTGCCTAAATACACAGCATCAGTGAAAAGATCATTGGCAAGGGGAAAACTGATTTTCCCTGAAGAACTGTTAGCTCTTCCACCCTAAATTCCATCCACAATGAGCAGGCATGGAACCAGAGCCTGTATGATAGAAAGACAGTGCTATATCTCTGGAAGAGGCATGTGGTAGCATATAGTGCCTGTAGTGAACATTCACATGTAACAGTGAAGAGGTGTAGTTAAGCTGTGTGAAGATTGATGTTGGATGGTTTATTGTTAATGCAGAACATAATGTGATTTCATGGCAGTAATGAAACCCTTTGTTATACTGTCCATTGACTGAATAGTAAAATGTTCCGTGTGTATGAGCATGTGTTTGTCTGAATAGCCAGTGTGTGCAGTATCACTAGGTGATTCTGATTTAGGCAGTGAGTCTGTGAATACTAGTCTATGTGGATGATACATAACAAACTGGTCACACTCACGTGTTTGATTTGTACTGCCATCTGGGTGAAAGTGTTCTGGGTCACTGCCATTTTTTACTGATAATTGCAGCATATTGTTTGCAGTTGTAGTTTATGACCTATGCCAGTGATGTCCAACTTTATACTTTCCATTGGTTAGCCTCTTTGAAGTAAAACAGAAAATCAACGAGATTGAATTTTGGGGTTATTCTCATTGATATCTGTTAAAAAGAACAGTGACATGAGATTAATATTTTACCATATTCTTCTGTTTTCAAAAAGTAAACTTCCACAATACTTATATGTCACTCATACAACAGTCTGGAGTCCTGAAATAACTATGAATTACATCTGTGTGTATTTATTCAGAAGTGTGAAAAAATTACACTTCTCTTCTATGCGAATGGCAGGATTTTTATGAAATGGTGACCAAAACTGTAAAATGTACCATTCTCTGAGGTGTCAGGACAAAGGCAAAACATGTTTCTGAGTTGGTTCATAATCATAGATTTTACATGTTTCACTGTAGAAAGTGTGACCTTGAAAATATAAAGTTTAGTACAGCATAATAACCAAGTTTCTGAGAAGCGTTTAACACTAATTGCACAAGCAGTTTAAGTAAGTCTCTGCCATATTTACTGGAGGCAGTGGGTGAGAATTCACACTGCAGCTCAGAAAATCCTAAGAGGGTGTGGCTTGTTTGAGGTTCTCTGTCACAGGGATGTACTGAATTAGAACCCTTTGTGGGCAGGTGTTCTAACTGTTGAAAATGGTGATCAAATTTATGACTCATTTGAACAGTGTTGTGTGCGAACAGCATGAAGGTGGCATTGTCTTTAGCTTATAGAATTTTATTGCCATTTGGAAAATAAGGAAGACCTTCTCTTCAGAAATTACACGTATTTGTTTTAAGATCGTCAACAAATCCAGTTATTGAAAAGATGTTTGTTTTCAGCCCTGTAGTCACAATTTTAGACATTCAGATGCTGAGTTCAGTCTGTGATAAATATGTGGCTTACCGTATGCTGCTACTGTGAAATCACAACAACAGTAAACACATTAACGTCAGTCTTTATTCTCGTAGATATGTACAGGTTATTGTTATGTACAGTTGTCCGTGTCGGACGTATTTACAAGTGCTTCTCCTTTGCTATTGTGGCGGCTAAGGGCCGCGTTAGTGAGGTCCGACAAAGTTACTCCTGTGAAGAACGGACTCACTGAAGCAGTGCAGTGAGAGTGAGTTCTGTACAGTGTCGGCCGGTTGCGCGGAGCAGGCTGCGCGGTGGAGAGCCTGGGACAGCTCTGTGGTGCCGAGCAGCGTGTGCTGGTAAACACTGCGGCGCGTTCCGCAGGGTGCGAGCTGTAGATGCTGCTAACGGGCCGAGTGGCGGATGATGCTCGGGAGCCGATCGTGGAGGCTCGTAGCACGTTGAGTCTTGATATTGAACGCTGGATCCGGAATACTGGAATGCACAACTTTTGGCTGGAAATGTAGCCTTTTATACCTGGCCGTCGCTGGGCTGCCCGTCTGGGATTGGCTGGCGTGAAGAGTTTGTTGCAGTGGTGGGGAGACCGACTACCGCTGTACTGCGCGGAAAGGGCCGTTTTGCATTTGTGGGGATGTTCCCACAAATAGTAATTCTTGATCCTCATGCATGTTTTTATCATATATAGAATGTGACCATGTAGTAAACCAGTATTTCTGTTCCCAGCTCAGCTAGGCACCTTCCATGGCATAGCCACCTAATATGTGTATGGAGAAGTGTGTTTTAATAAATGGTACCTATTTCCTTCATAAATATCTTAAAATTGTGATGGGTGTTTTACTGCCCCTGATCAAATTGGTAAATCATTACTACTTTGATGATGCCAATTTCATGGATTTTGCACACATGGCTTCTTGATGAATAACACAGTGGAATGTAGATACATTCATTTCATTGTGCCTTACTTTACATTATCTTTGACTGTGTTCTCTCATTCAGTCATGACAGCTGATGATTTTGGTGGCCACATTCGTCCTGTGCACAATTTATTTTACTTGTAGATGTTCAGGCATTCTGTTATTTCATGTAGTACGTATTAAGACAGTGGGGTCAATTTGCATTCCTCTTGTATTTATGAATACTGCACCTCGTACACTGGGGAGCGGGTTAGCTTATTGTGACTGTGCCATAGGCTAGGGTACAATATATCCATCACAGGAAAAGAAGACATTTCCCAGTTATCAACCATAAAAAAGAGGACATACCAGTGGCATAGGGGGTTTCCGAATTTTGTTCAAAATAGAGGATGTGCGACATCATTTGAGTAGTGTATGACACACACACACACATTGAAATGGAAACAAGCATCAAAATTCTGACGCCCAGTTTATTATTACAACTACTATCAATACAACAATAGTAATAATATTACAGGATGATTTTAACAACAAGCAAAATGACATAAAATCAGTAACACTGTGGGTTACTGTATGCTGCTACTGGGAAATCACAACAGTAAACACATTAACGTCAATCTTTGTTCTGGTCGATATAAACAGGTGGTTGCTATATACAGTTTGTCCTTGCAGGACGTATTTACAAGTTTTTCTCCACTGATATTGTGGCGGCGAAGGGCTGCCTTAGTGAGGTCCGGCAGAAATTGCTTTCACGACGAAAGTGACTCCACTGAAGCATGAGCGCCGAGCTGTGTACTATGTCAGCCAGTTGCGCGGAGCAGGCTGCGCAGTGGAGAGCCGGGGACAACTCTGTGGTGCCGAGCAGTGTGTGCTGGTACGCGCGCTCTAGATGCTTCTACCAGGCCGGGTGGCGGATGATGCTCGGGAGCCGAGCGTGGAAGATGTTAGCACGTTGAATCTGGATACTCAACGCTTGATCCGGAATACTGGAATGCACGATTTTGGCTAGAAATGTCGCCCTTTATTCCTGGGCTGCCCGTCTGCGATTGGCTGGCAGGAAGAGCTTGTTGCAGCGATGGGGAGAATGACAGCCGCCGTACTGCGCGGAAAGAGCCATTTTGCATTTGTGGGGATGTTCCCACATCACCCCCTCGCGGAGAAAGGTGCTCAGGCGTCGAATCGTGCTGGAAAGCGGACACTGCGACCACAGCGTGTAATCCACGGAGGCCGCGTTGGAGGTGTGCTTTCAGCTGCTGGGCCGTATGTGGCAGAGCTGATGTGCCGCTGCCGCTGCTGGTGGTGGTGCCGTGTCGCGTCTCTGCGAAGATGTAAGCTGGTTTCACGCGATCTGCTGCTAGTGCCTCGGGGGCTGCTGGCGAGGCGACGGACTCTACACGGGACAGCGTGTCAGCAACGATGTTGTCCCGACCGGATATGTGACGATTGTCCGTCGTAAATTGGGAGATGTAGTCCGGGTGGTTAAACTGCCGAGGCGAGCATCTGTCCCTCTTCTGCTGGAAGACGAATGTTAGCGGCTTGTGGTCCGTCAGGATGGTGAAGTGACGGGCCTCCAGCATGTGGCGAAGGTGTCGCACTGCCTCGTATATCGCCAGGAGCTCCCTGTCTTATGCGCTGTATTTTTGTTGCGTAGGACTGAGCTTCCTGGATAAGAAGGCGAGGGGCTGCCAGACGTCTTGAACCCTTTGCTGGAAGACGGCGCCCATGGCGGAGGTTGAAGCGTCCGTAACTAGGGCGAGTGGAGCAGTCAAATCTGGGTGTGCCAGTAGAGCGGCTTGAGAGAGGCTTGCTTTACACTCGTCGAAAGCCGTGTGGAGTGCCGGAGTCCAGGAAACGGAATGAGAACCCTCGACTCTGGGGTCGGGAAGGACTTAGTGGAGAGGAGCTTGAATGGACGCAGCTTGGGGGAGGAATCGTCTGCTGAAGTTCAGCATTCCCAAGAAGCGTCGGAGTTGGCTGACAGTCTTGGGAAGGGGACAGGCTTGAAGATCGGCGATGCGGTCGGGGAGAGGCTGGGAACCGTGGGATGAGATCTTGTAGTCTAGAAAGGATATTTCCGGGACGCGGAAAACACATTTGGAGGGGTTCAACAGGATTCCGTAGGTTTTGAGTTGGATAAAGAGGGAACGGAGGTGTTTTCGTGCTCTTCAGGAGAATGGCTGAAGACAAGGGTGTCGTCTAAATAGGTGAAGCAAAAGTCCAGATCTTTCAGGGTGTCATCCACGAACCGTTGGAAGGTTTGGGCTGCGTTCCTTAAGCCAGAGGACATGAAAGGAAATTAAAAAAGGCCAAATGGAGTAGTAACGGCAGATTTTTGAATATCGTCCGGATGAACGGGGATTTGGTGATACGCTCTCACCAGGTCAATTTTGGAAAAGATGGTGCAGCCTGAAAGGTGATGGGTGTAATCCTGGATGTGACAGATGGGATAGCGGTCGGGGATGGTGCGTGCGTTGAGGGCTGGGTAATCTCCACACGGCCGCAAACCGTCGTCCTTCTTGGGCACGAGGTGAGCAGATGACCATGGTCCCTCAACGCGTCCATCTCTCAGCGTAGCGTCGAATTTTGCATTGGCGACCGCCAGGCCATCGGGGGCAAGTCGGCGGGGGCGGCAGGCTACAGGTGGGCCGGGTGTCGTCCTGATGTGGTGTGCGGTGTTGTGCCGAACCTCACGGTGCACCCCTGTTGGTCTAGTCAGCTCCGGGAATTCCACCAGGGGGCTGTCTGTAGTGGCGTCGGTTGCGATGGTTTTCACGCTTAGCACTGATGATGGTGCGGTGTTGCCTGGCGTGGATAGTGGTGTCACCCCGTCGAGGAGGCTGTTGTTTCTGCAGACGACGAGAAGACCGTAGTAGAACTGCAGACGACGAGAAGACCATAGTAGAACAGCAGGTCCGCCCCGATGATGGGTAACTGGACGTCAGCTAGCACGAACCGCCACGTGAATTCGCGGCGCAGTGCCAGGTTCAGGCTCTGTGAGGTCCATCCATATGTGGGGATGGTGGTCCCATTGACCGCGTACAGGGTGTAGTCTGTGCGCTCCCTGCGCCCCGGGGAGGAGCTTACGTGGGAAGACGCACAGATCAGACCCGGTGTCCACCAGATAGCGCTGCTTGCGCACTCGGTCCGTTAGGAAGAGGTGGCCTGAAGTGGTGGTGCAGACGTTTGCCGCCCTCAACGATTGCTGGCAAAGTTTCCCTGCTGGCGTGAACATGGTGGACTGCACTTTCGTGCCTTCTCCCCGAAACGTCTGTGGTACCAACAGATGTCGTGCCGGGTGGGCGAGTTGCCAGGGGTGGTGCTGCAGTGGTTGGCTCTCCAGCGGGAGGACGAGCGGGGGCGTCTGCGTGCGTGAGTCGCACGTCATGAGACCACCTGGCGGAAGAGCTCCTCAATACGTTCTAGCAATCCGCTGGCGTTGGGTGTGGACGGTGAGACACTAGCTGTGGTGGGCTGCTGCGCGACCTCACAAATCCTGTCTGCTAGGTACGAAGCGGAGTCCAGGCTACTCTCGGTCTGGCCCGCGAGTATGGCCTGGACGTGTGGTGGGAGACGGCTGGCCCAGGTCGTGCGCAGAAAGTCGTCTGGGACGTCTGGCACGAGTCCCTTTAAGTGGTGTAGGAACTGCGATGGCTTCCTGTCTATCTCTTCGTGAGACAGGAGTTGCATCACGCGCTGTTCGCGTTAGGTGGATAGCCGGCGGACCAGCTCTGCTTTTAGCCGGTCGTACGGCTCGTGCTCCGGCGGGGCTGTTATTATGTCTTGCACTTCGGCGGCGTGCTGTTGGTGTAGCTGGGACACCACTTCGTGAAATTTCGTCCTCTGGCGCGTGATGCCTGCTAGATCAAACTGCGCCTCAGCTTGCGCGAACCAGAGGGCTGGGCGGTCGTGCCAGGAGGGTGGCAGTCGTACAGCAACTCGGTATAGTGTAGTTCTCAGTGAGTCATCTGCTGGTTCGGTCATTTTGTCTGTGCTACGTCACGTCTGTCATCAGATCACGTCAGGGTCACCAATAATGTGGGTTACTGTATGCTGCTACTGTGAAATCACAACAACAGTAAGCACATTAACGTCAGTCGTTATTTTGGTCGATATATACAGGCGATTGCTATATACAGCTTGTCCTTGTCAGACGTATTTACAAGTTTTTCTCCTCTGATATTGTGGCGGCGAATGGCTGCCTTAAGTCACGTCAGGCGGCAACCGCTCTCACGACGAAACCGACTCCACTGAAGCAGCGCAGTGAGAGCCGAGCTGTGTACTATGTCAGCCACTTGCGCGGAGCAGGCTGCGCGGTGGAGAGCCGGGCTTTTGGCTGGAAATGTCATCTTTTATTCCTGGCCATCGGTGGGCTGCCCGTCTGCGGTTGGCTGGCAGGAAGAGTTTCTTGCAGCGGTGGGGAGAATGACCACCGCTGTACTGCGCGGAAAGGGCCGTTTTGCATTTGTGGGTATGTTCCCACATAACATTTTCAGTTATGCAAAGAGTCATGGAGAGGTGGTTTTCTAAATAGGCAACTGCTAATATGTGGATATTTCTCTAAAAAGAGAAACAAGGTAAGAATAAACTCACTGTAACATGCAAAGATTACTTTTGAAGAGTCCTTTGTTACCTGGTACCTGGTGACATTTTTATGGAAGTTCTGACTCTTGCTGTGCCCATGCGTATTTCTCCATACACTGTATCTTTGTTGGGAGCTGCTAATTGTTCTTGAGGAGGCCATGGAATTCCTTGCATGAAAGATGCTTGTAATTATACTGCACAAGCAGTATGCCTTTGAAAGGCTAAATATTAAGACTGCTTCTCTCTTTTGTCCACTCAACTTGCATAAATGAGAAAGTTTGTTTTCTGTTTCCATTGTGTGAAGAGACTGCAAAGACAAACTGGGCAATTTTAAGAAGTTCTGGGTGGTCATCTTCATGTTTGGAATTTTCGAAGTACTTCACCTACTTCTTTTGTGCTAATAGGTTACAGAGTTCTTCGTTATCTTTGCAACTTTCCAGGTATTTCTTCAGATTGATAAAGTGGTGAAAACACTTCGCATCATCAATCGAAACACCCTTATTTATCAGAAACTTCAGAGAAAGTTCTGCACTACTCCATTGTCGTATGTGATTCAGCACCATCTACATGAAGCAAGAAAACTCTTCCATTGGCTGCATCCGTTTCTTGATATATGGAAACAACTTTCATACAGAGAGATCACTTTAGCACAGAATTTGTCACAATCTGCAGCAAGACCTTCTATGCACTTTTCTTCAATAAGGCTTTTAACTTTGAGGGACATAAAGATTTGGGCTTGTTGTTCAACAGGAGTGCCATGGATGAAAGTTAACACTCATAACGGACTGCATATGCCACAAATAGATCTCATTCATTTCATATTAGTAGAATTAACCAACAAATGCACAATGTTTTTGTTTTATGTTTATTTTCACTTTTCCCCGACATGTTTCGGCATCTACATGCCATTCCCAAGGTGGTCCATTCTGAGTACATGAAAGTTTGTCGTGCATTGACACGTGACTCTTAAAAACGTCTAAAATCTTAGAAGATAAAGGTCACGTGTCAATGCATGGTAAAGTTTTATGTAATTAGAATGGACTCCCTTGAGAATGGCATGTAGGTGGCGAAACATGTCGGGAAAAAGTGGAAATAAATATAAAACAAAAACATTGTGCATTTGTTGCTTAATTCTACTAATATGTAAATATATGCATGAAAATGAGCTACGTAAAGCTTCATTCATTTCATTTAAAAAATCATTCTTGATCATCTTGCGAGGTTTGACCTGAGACAGAAAAAATTACTTCAAAGCTGGAAACATGTGACCCATTCTGCTAATGCTCGGACATAATGATAGCCATCGTGTTACTGCGGGAAAGAAGGTTCTGACATTCAATGTCCACAAAATCACAGTAATCTTCCAGTTGTTAGGTTTGAACAGTGTAGATACGGAAATACTGTTTGATCTAAAGGTGATCTATCATCTAGATTCTCCACTGCGTGATGAACACGGTTGTTCAGTATGTGTGCTGGACAGCCCACACCAGTTAGTGCTTTATTATCCAATAAATTAACCAGTTTTGCAAACACTTTTTTCGCTTTATCATCGCGCTGTAATCCTGCAGACGTTGTGTCGCATGTGTCAGTGGCGAAGCTCTGTAAGCTCCCTGGCAAGGAACTTCAACTGCATCAAAATAACACTGTGTGTGTGTG
>BLKM01009890.1:0-17874 GCA_013340265.1 Coptotermes formosanus | reverse complement strand
CAGGGGGGGGGGCGAAAGGGGTCAGCTTGCTTAATGCTTTTCTGAGCTACTCCAAAATTATGTGCAGGATACAGGGTGATTTGGTAGTAAATAGATACAAATTTTACTGGTCATGAAATGGTAGCATAGTAGCTTTAAAATTTCGTAAGAATTGTAGGAATCTAGCATTCAGTTTTTTAACATTATGTGTTACCTTTACAATCACCTTGTAGTGGTCATATGAATGAGTACGTGTATGATGATTTTGTCATGGAAAATAATAAATGTACTGGACAAATACGAGTATATTCGTGGTCTGCCAATTGGTCATCACTGATGTGTTGTATCACTGACCAGATGCTGTGACCTTAAAATTTTCAGTAACAGCGTAGTGTGGATCCAATAGTGTCGTTATCCTTGGGTCAGGTGGGCATATTCACGCACAGTGTGCCAGAAGCAAGTTTCTGGTCTTGGTCGACAGTATTTTAACCCAAGCCATTATCATTTTGTGGGTCGTGTTGATAGATATTCTCTGTGTTGCTGGAGCTGTGGCATATTGATTGGTTTTGCAGACATTCTGTAGTGGAATTGCCTTATGTTTAACTGTTGAACTCTTATGTGGATCATATCTTTGTGTATATAATCCTAGTCTAATTAATATTTATAGGAAGTATATGCAATTATAATAGCTAAGTTTGTTATTTGTACTTCCATATTCTGTAAATATTGTTATTTATTTGTGATAGAAATAATAACAAATCGTTTTTTAATTTGTTGTTTTACCATTCAAATTAAACTGTTCTGTCATAATGGTGAAATTGTGATCTTCGTGACCACAAAGGTACATCAGCACAGTCTGTTCATGAAAATGGTACAGAAAGGATTTATTATTAATAAAATGACTTGGTAGTAAATGAAATTGTATTTTTTACATGGGTGTAGTTCGTTGGGGCGGGCGGGGGCTTGTTGCTGCCGCACCGTGCAACGAAGTCCAAGGGACAGCAAAATGGGTAGGAGAATGAATATTATAAGTGAAAAAATCTGATTTTCTGCGCATAATGATTCTTAAATTACTGAGCGAAATGCAAGGAAATTCGGCTAATAATTTTGATTTTTTCTAAATTTCATAATTTCTGTTAGAAGCCGCTCAGCATAGTTTTAATATCCATCATTGTAGGAAGTAATGTAGGAGAACAATACGCCAGGGTAAAGCGTTCTAAGAACTTGGTTGTTACACTGGTATGGACAAGCCAGAAAAAAAATGACACAAGTAGACGCGCTTTAGTTTGAAGTGTCTCCCCATGTTGTATTGTGGCACGGAATTTTCATGAGCAATGGACATTTCATGTGGTCAAGAAAGTCTGTGTTACAAAACGTGATGGTTCATCACATGCATTCTGTGCTGAGTTCGGTCCAGGGGGGAAAAATACTCGTTGACCATTGAAGTTTTCGCTGTATAATCTTCCTTGTTTGGTTCCCACGCTTAGAGCAGTAATTATTAGATAATGTTGTAAAACATAAATATGTTTATTTATACTGCTCTGTACAGCTCTATTTCCTAACAAGAATCATTTAGACTTATTCGAAGAACTTGTTAAGTTTGTAACCGTACGAACAGGGTTCGAGTTTAAGAATTAGGCTATGTAACTTAATTTAGAAATTATATATATTTTTGTGGGTAAGTTAATGAATCGGACCATGTGTAATGTTTAGAGAGGCGGTACGGACTAGCAGCCAGTGACCTGACCGGACAGGAACTTGGGGGACAAAGGGACTTTTGAAACTGCAAGGCAATGTGACTTGAAAGTTGACAGGTCAGGTAGCCATAACTCGTGGTGTAGGAGCATTTGGACTGCAGTCGTTTTGTTCGAAGTAGCCATGGGGGGTTTTCAAATAATGTTAACCAATAGGAAAATTGTGAGTTTTTTTGAAATTAGGATGCGTACGGGAAATGGAGGAACGCAGCTCTCTCTCGTTTTGTCCAGCAATCGGTGAGGACGCAAAATTGCATCTCCTGAACAAAATTGGCCTGTATCAGCCTATATCTTATCCTCATTTATCTCCTTGATCAGTGCGCCTGATCTCTCATTTACCTCCTGCGTGTTCTTGTCTAACTCCTTTCTGGTGTTAATGACATGTGCAGCTACTCTTTCGTCCATAACAGTACACACAACATCAATATTCTTACTATTCTAGCAAGCTCGGTTTCAGTAGCTTTCCTTAGTATATTTATTTCTTGTGACTTGTTCTGAACTTCTGTTTGTGATTTTAGAGATAGCTCCCGTCTCAGTTTCTCGTTGTCTGCCCTGAATTGGTTGGTTAAACTGGCAGCTAATTTTTCATTTTCCTTTTTCAGCTCTGCCTTTAGATTTTCACGAACTGAATTTAACTCTGAATCTAAAGCTGCTGTTTGCAATTCTGTCTGCTTGCCAATCCTGAATTGCCTGTTTAACAATAGCTAGGATATCTCGCAAATGAACAGCTGACGTGTTTGCCAATTGACTAGCGCTGCCTACATCTTCAGATGGCCTAACACTAACGACACTTACATGATCTGAAATACCAATCTGATCTGTTATTTGATCACTATCAGTGACTAAGCTCTCGTCTAGATTTGTCAGTAGAGGGTCACTTGCCCATGGTCAGTTGCGGCAGTACACCGGCTACGCAGACATTTCTCTACCATTGTCCATACGTTCCTATATACTGCACACCTGAAAACAGTAATTGTTGCCACTTACTTTAGTTTCACGATTGGACTTGCCCAGTCACGGGGTTTCCTTTGGAACGCATTGCTCTAAACCACTTATACAGCGCCATGTCCAGGTCCGCTAATTTAGGCTCTGTTCAGTGTCTGAACTTGAAAAGTTTCTTTCAATTTCACTTGATTTCATAAACCATCGTAATAGGTCCTTCCGGTCGTTTATGTCATAGTTGACGACTAAATGTTTGTTGAAGCCGTAAACCACACTTCAGCTTTTGCCACTTTTGACCCTCCTAGTTATTTAAAGTTTCTAAGGAGTCGTTAAAGTTACGTGTTTCCTTTTGCCAGCAGTAGGCGCTCCTTATTTTCTCATCTTTGGATCTTGTGAAGTCATTATAATAGCTCATTGGGCTCAGTAAGTTCCAGATGACACAAATAAGGTCACTGAGTAATATCCGCACCAGACTTCCGGTCTTGGGACTACTTCTATCGAGTGCCGAACTATCAGGTGCCGGATTAAAAAGCTCTGTACTGTCTTGGAATTTTTTCTGAAGGGACTGAAGAAAACCATTAAACACCTCAGGGTACCCAGTGTATGGCTTAAGATATGACCGCTGTACCTTCCAAATGTGAAGCGGGCGTACTGATCACTCAACCGTGGCGTTCAAAGCCTTTGTTCTCGGAAGAATATTTTCATATTCATGCTCCAGTTAATTGGCAGTTGATTTTATGTCGTTAATATATGGTGCCTTTCTGTTTACTGTCTGTCCACTGTGTACCTGAGTTTAATGGATTGCATAACATGGAAGTTAGGCCTAAATCTGTCTGTATGTTTGAAATTCATAACTGCTGAATGTACGAGGTAAAAGGGGGCACCCAAGGGGGAGGGGTGCTGCTGGGCTGCAGCCGCCCAAAGCCCCAAAACTGAAATATAAGGAACACAGACTTTATAGATATTAGAGTATCAAACGTTTTACGTGACTTTCCCTTCAGCCGAAATCAGCCACTTAAATCAAGCGACGACTAGTATATTAGAATTTTGAAAAATAAATTCATAAAATTAAAAAAAAACAAGCGGATAGGACGCTGTTACTGAGTCATGGAACATGTAGTTACATTTGTATGTATATAAATAATGTTTCAGGAAGTGTTACTTTTACTTGCAACATGATCTTTATATCATAATTTTTAAAATCAAGCATAAATTATACGTGGCCTCAGGGTCACCCCCCTCCCCGGCAAGGAAAATTTCTGGGTGCGCGCGTGACAACATATGCCAAGAAAGCAATGCCCCTATTATTTTCTCAGTAAACAGTTATTCCTAAATCATGAAAATTACACATTATGAATAGTGATGCTTTGACTTCATACATTATTTTCTTTCACGCAGTCTCCGTCCCCTTCTACGGCCTTGCACCAAGGAGGAACAAGTGTGTGTGTGTACGCCTTGTCAGTACCATGCCTTGTCCGACTCAGGTAGCCAGTTCTCACTGCGCGAATCACATCACAATATTTCTGAGGCTTCATACTGCAGATTGTATCCTTCAGGGATCCAAGTAATTGAAAATATAAGGCTTTGGTGCCTTCGTGAGTCTTCAGACTTGTGCGCGGCCTTGCATTTTCCTGCTGAAGCAATGCCCTATTTGATTTTTGCGTCTTGATGTAGACGTCGGATTTGATTTTTTCCCCTCTCGTTATAACATCCACACGAATCACTCCTTCACAGTCCCAGAAGACAATGACCATGCCCTTGCCGGCTGACGGAGACGGTGAATTTTTTCTTCTGGGGAGACTGAGGATGGTGCCATTCCATGGATTGCTTTTTGTCTTTGTTTCAAAATGATGGACCCAGGCTTCATCTGCTATAACAATGCGGGATAAGAAGGTCCGTCCCTCAGCTTCAAAGCGTGCCAGCAACTCGGAAGAAGTGGCTTTAATCTCGGTTTTATGTTTGACTGTGAGGCTCCGAGGAACCAGTTTCGCGCGGACCTTCAAATACCCAAGACCTCGAATGATGGGTTGAACATTTCCTTCGGTGATGGTTAGATTGAACGTCAGTGGTCGAGTTGCGATGCGTCGGTCCTCGCGAACGATGGCATCGGCACTTTGCAGCATTTCTAGACGAACGGCTGTGACAGGAGCACCTGAGCAAGGCAAATCACAGAGCTCTGCTTTTCGTATTTCGGAAGTCGTCACTCTTGTCGCCCAACGACTAACGGTGCTTCTGTCGACCGTCGCAGTTCCATAAATAATGCAAAGCGGTTTGTGAATGTTTCTCACTGATTCTTTCTCAACAGCAAGGAACCTGTCACAGCACGACGTTTGTACCGCCAGCATCACTGACCGATTCCACTGTGAGGCGCTGCTCTAGTGGTGCTATCTGTCCGAAATCCTTACATCTTCGTACCTAAATGCCGGAAACTTCAAATTTGTTTCATCTAAAATCTCAGACTTCTAGCTTTGTCACTGTTTCAAAAATGTGGGCCTTAATTTCCGGACAGCGTACGTATTTCAGTAGATTATGATGCAGAGATCAATATGTATTACAGTTCTGCCAAGTGCTTCATTTCTGCAGAACTTTTTAATTCCGTTTTTTTTCAGGGTCTGTAACCTTTATTTGAAACCCTTGTAGTATGTGTATATCTAATAAGATACAAAGAAAAATAATTCCTACCTGTCCGCAGTGTGGTATTTGTACAGTTGTGTAGCTTCGTGAGCAGTAGACACTGCGATTAATTCTCCAGAATTAGATTTATATGTGTAACAAGACAGCCTAAAGACCAACATAGGTTCCAGAATTGCAAGCAATGCATATGTAAAACCTCTATCCCAAATTCTAGTAGGTCTGTATGTTTACGTTCATGTGCTTTGAAGTGCAAATATTTGATTCCAGGAGCCATTAAAAAACACTACGCATTGAATAGAGTTTGTTCCTGACGACATGACGTACAGATAATCTGTCTCTGAAATATGGCTTTCCTAATATACAACAAGAGAGGCAATGTACATATAACATGACATTGAAGCGCGTTCGCGTAACCATTGTTGCAGTGGAATAGCAATAAGTAGGCCTATTATAAGAAACCTTACTGTTTAAAGTGTGATCAATTCTGACACATTTATTTTAGCACTCTTGCTGCCAGGCACATGGTCAATATGTAGAAATAAAATATATGAGAATGCTAAATAAATTTATTTAATTACTATTAAATTAATTTTGTTACTTCATTCAACAGCATAAGTTTGCCTGTCTGATAACAACAGAAAATTAAGAGTTCACACCAAAAACGTATACACATTCTACGCGAGAGATTTTATGCGTAGATTCGTTCTCCAGTACAAAATGTAAATTTTTATAAATGCTTGACCGCGGACTTATAAACGTAAATTCTGTTTTAGTAATGGGCTTCACGCTTTATTCTTAAATGAAGTGCGGATTTTCTCTCTACTTTGGTCAGATATACTATATTCGGTATAATTATTACGTAAAACAATTCCCTGAAGAAATACAGAATGCATCAAGGAAGGCGTACATTGGAGGAGCCACACAAATCTGGAATGTATTCGAAACATAACGAGTAGGAACAAGAATTTTCCAAAGAAAAAAACAAAAACGAGCATTCTTCTGCATTGTCACTGTAACAAGAGGGAAAAGAACTGGAATTTCATATTAGTTTGCCGTTTCTTCGCCCAGGATTGAGAAAATTCACAGGAAATTAAGATGAGTTGTTTCCATATGCAATATTTGATTTTATTACAGTTAGGACTTAAAACTAACCCATAAGGCAAACAAAGTCAAAGAGTTACAGAAGTGAACAAAATCCACAAATATTCTTATTTTACAATATGCACTGAGTGAATGATTCAACCTCAGATCCTTAATTAAAAGTAATCTAGCGAATTTTTTGTGAGTGCGGTCTGGCGAAATAGTCCGATGCTCCTTCCGTAAATCCAGGCCTTCCCTTTCAAGTATTATTCCTTCATGACAAAGATAGCTAAAAAATAATTTTTTGTTATATTTACAATGGCAATGAATCTCATTTAAAGATAATTTGCAATATCGAAAAGGAAATGGAAGGATAATATTAACAGTTTAAAATCGTCTCGGGTACTTTATGTAGCACCTGGTTTAACATTCAGAAGTGCTACAATTTACTGACATTGGTTTTGTGTGTTTTTTATGTATCTCAGGACAAACAGCAACGTTTTATAACCGGACACTGATTTGGGGGGAGTCTTGGAATTACTTGCATATTTAGACTTGGTCAGGTTTTGGTAGAAGAATGCGTAGGAACGCTACCCTAGACGGGATACCATAAAACACCTGCTGTTTAGGAAGGATTTTGGTTCCAAAGGGTCCGGCAATGCACCTGTGTAGCGGGTAGAAATTTTGTTAGGAGGCTGAAGGGGGCTGATTGAAATACGCTTGAAATTTAGTTTGGCATTGGGGATAAAAGAAGTTCCGTTATGAGCCTGTAGAAGTGGGTAGCGGGGAAGTGAATGGGGAGAAAGCGGTAAACAGAAGGGAGACGCGGAAGGACCCCGGCGAGGGAAGGTGTTTTATTCTATATAGGAGTTTGGGCTGCGAAACTGAAGATAACTCACTGTGGTTAAGTTCCGAATAAAGGGTTGATTGGGGCAGTGCGGATAACGAGTTGCGGTGTCGCCAGCGGAAAGAGTTTATTGAACATTACATTAAATAATAAATAGTCAATCGAGTATAACCATTAGTAAAAGGTGTTTGAGTATCTTGGTGTGGGCGAGCATCGATCCTCAACACAACCTCACGCTGATCCCTTGAAAACACCACACGAGACATTCCATGGGAGTGATCTCATACTCTGCCGCAGAAAAAGTCACCTAGCCGTCATCCCCAACATGCTGGCGCCCAACCAGTAGTGCAGATGGTATGTTAAGGGCTACTGTGACTAAGACTCGTCCGTGAGTCTGGTTGCAGTTTACCTTATACACCATTAAGTGATTGGTTTTTACAACCGAGGTGGAGAGAGCTTACAGCGAGGAACGAACTCAGTCCTTACATAAAACATATTACCTTTCGTCTTTACAATGTTAATCCTCACTTTAGATAAATGAATAAGTATTTTGTTACTGTACTTTACTGTACAGCTGAGAAATCGATTGAACTAGCATAGTATAAATTTAACACTGTCTTCACCGTGCATTTTTTATATAACGGGTAATATTCACCACGCAGCACACCACAGCTAACACCCGCCCAAGATAAACACTCAAATATAAATAGATGATTCTAACATACATACATCAAGCTTATTTACCACTTGACCACTTAAGTCAGTATACTGGACCTATCGTGTTTCACGATTAAATAACTGAAAACGATTGCACTATGCAATACATCGACTAGTGAATTACACAGAAGTGTAAAAAACTGAATTTTTGTTGATAATACTTAATGTATTTTTTGTTTCATGAGACCAAGATTTTATAAAATTTGTGCTGCATTATTGGACGTCGTTTACCCTATGACGTGTAATCTTGTGAAAGTAGTGACAAGTGTACCCCTGAAGATGATGCGTCGGCATCGAAACATGTCGGGTAATTTGGTGTAAATAATGACATAAGAAGTGTTTCCACATGGAATTTGTGCATTTTTCGGTGTTACTGGTTATAACTCATTATAAGTTCACAAGGAATTCAGTAACTTAATCACATGGTTATTCATCCAGGCATTTAAATTTTCGCCACAGCGACAACTTGTCTACAGAATCTACATGATCTTTTCTTCATACACTGAAGCGCAGACCTGTTGAAAATTACTAACAGGGAGTATTTGAATATTAGAATACGCATTAACTTGTATGTTGCTATATTCGTACATTGGCGTATATGCAAACAAAAGCATAACCTTGATCTGCAAACACGCACAAAAAAATAATAATCTTCCTTAGTAGCCAAACCCAGGATTTAATCATGGTCTTTACACACACATAGGCCTACTCAAAGTGTAAACTTCTGCTGTACACCTACACTACACCAAAGTCTAACCTGGGTCTTTACACACATTCACACACATCCCCTAAGTATATACTTGTTCTTTACACATGTAACAGCCCAAGGCCTAACCTACGTCTACATGCAAAACACAAAAGCACACACAGAGCCAAAGCGTAACCTTGTTCTACACATATACTCTACCCCAAAGCCTAAATTTTGTCTCTACACACAACACACTCTAACCTGCAGCGTAACCTTGTTCTATGTACAGGCACACAAACTGAAATCCTAACTTTCGTTTATTGGCAAATCCAAAGCCTAAATGTGGTCTGCACACATAAGAGGCGCGCGCGCGCGCGCGCGCACGCACGCACGCACACACACACACACACACAAAGCATTACCAAGTCCGGTTTAAGACTTTTCTGCGCTCAACGAGAAAGCAAATAATCTTGAACAGATAAAAGAGAAAAAATAGCATAAAAATGCACAAAATCTGAAATATAACCAACCTGTTATGAGCTCTCCCAAGCGTGGGCCCCACGCAGCCGCATAAACTGTGTTACCCTTAAACCGGCCCTGAACATACACACACATACACAGACAAACACAAAACTTTCATTTATACACACACAAGTCTCAGTTCATAGATAAAACATCCACCTCCTAAGCTTCGTTTGTATAGAAATGTGTAAGAAATATAGACTTGTGCATATATATACATATATATGCCTGTATGAACAAACATACACACACATATGCATATTCATTCACACACATTTGCAGATTAACATTTCTGTTCCGTTTTTCTATACAATATGGAATGGCATGAAACAAGGCAAAGAAGGCGTCTATTGGCATTACACTTAGGACATTACAAATAAAACATTATTTTCGCTTCCTGAAGAAGAGCACTCATATTTCGAAGTATTACTGAAAGGAGTATTGTAGACAATGAAGTATTAGCGGAAGGATTATCCAAGTTCTGCACATGTATTAGATTCACATCATATTTGAATGATGTGTTGGATTGGCTTTCGGGATTGGGCCGCTTGGAGGAATGAAGACTCTCCTCCGATTCTGTGGAATTTGCAGTTGCCATCTCGAGCTTTGATCAATGGGGCTTATCGGTGTTCTTGTTGGAATGTGGAGAGGTTACGGCCCACACTTCACCAGCTGCCACATCTATATAAGTGGTCTCGACAGCCCCAGATTCATTCACCGTGGAAAAGGTGACTGTAAAGTTTGTTGAAACGTTAGAAAATCTACATTTTTCTACGCAGCACAAACACGAAAACCAAACAAGGCATTTACCATCATCTGCGAAAGCCTAAGCTTTACTTATTTTAATACTAAATATTGGCTATTGAGGTAGAGACAATTTCGCGCCCAGAAGGCACGGGAATTACGTAGAATGATAAGAAAGTAATCAATGGTTTCTAATTTTTAGCTATGTCCAAGTGCTTAGCATAGAATCATGCAGGGTCTACAGCACAAAACATTTTACTGAGTATGAACACTGCAATGATACAGAGCACCAAATTGGCACGTTGCATAAATAGTGCCGTAGGAGGCAACACATTTCAGCAAATGCCACCGTTACTCATCTGTCCTTATTAGAGGATTCCTAATCGCGATTAGACACTCAAACATTAGCCTCCATTATCACTCCTGATAATGGAGGATCACTCACTCTTTTGAAAGTATAACTGTCTCTTCAAAATTTTGCAGTTTCCTTCCGAAAATATTCCTTTCTACGAATGAGGGTTATAAATAAAAGTATATTACCTAAATGATAAGGTAATAAGTTAAATTGTTTCTTTTGTTTTGTGCTAATTATTCGCCTAACCTTCCCCACAAACTCACCTCTCCTTCGAAAATCTCAGCGAATCTTTCTATCTCTGTCTTCTCCTTCTTGGATCTCACGAGGAGGAACACGTTCTTGACGTCTGGACACGCACGTAAGAGCTTCTCAAGAAGCAATTGTTCCAACCAGTCTGTGCTGCCTGTCACGAAGACTCCGGCGCCCCGAAACACCTGTCGCACCGGACTCTCACTTGATGCCCGTGTGTGCATCCACACTGAGCTTGTACGATATCGTGCGTCATTTGCTGGCTTAGCGGCCTGCCTTCCACACTGCCCAGTGGCAATGCCAGCCAAGAGCCACTAATGTGCCACTAGCTATAGCCAGCCGTTTTGATCCGTCCACACTGAGCTAGAAGCACGTTAGTGGCTCTCGCCTAGCATTGCCACTGGGCAGTGTGGATGGCGGGCCACTGAGTCAGCAAATACCGCACGATATAGTACGAACTAGGCCAGTGACTTCGCGCCGCCGTCATATCGCCCTCTTTTCCTCGAATTCCTCCTTCGACAACTTCAGTTCCTGGTAGCAGCTATCATTCTTCACCATCGCCTGCGTCCAATTCATATGTCACCTCGCCCTCGGAAGGGGCATTTGACACCTCCTTGTCTCAGTACACGGAAGGGATTTTCGGTGAAGTTCCGGAATTTGAAGACTCAAATTTTTCAATCTCTGATGATAGAATCTGTTTGATATTATTTCATTTGTTTTTATTTTAATTCTTTCCTTTCTTGTTATTTTCAAAATAAATATTTAAATAAACACAATAAAATATTTCGTTACACAAACAGTATATTAGTTCTTTTCCTGCAGGACAGTAATATACATGTATTTGTAGTGAAATAAAAGGAACCATTTCAGACCATTATAAATTGTTCACAATATTTGATTTCTTTCACTACTGTTATTACTAAAAAGCTGAATTAAATTTTCAATAAGACGTGCACAGAACGTCCAGGACACTTAGATGAAAAATAAATTACAGCCATAAATGGAGTACAAGAGCAGGTATACAACAGTAGTGATACTGCCAGTCAATTTCACCTTGATTATAAGAAAAATATTCCCTTAATTCATTGCCTAGCCAGTGCTGCTTTTATAGCACTTTTGCGAGCAATTCGAGGAAAATCCTCTAAACGTGTTTCATGATCGTTCCTCCAGTCACCTAGCCTAAGCTCTCCGGTATCAGGACATTCAGCGTCAAAAATGCCAAGTGGGGTGTGTGTGTATCTCGATGAATTTCTTCTCACGATGTTGTGAAGATAAACTGCTGCAAGATTTATTAATGCTCCTGTTTCCGGTTGCATCAATTTTTCGCCGCGCAAACACCGAAAAGACATTGGACATAATTCAAAAAAGATTTTCGGCGATACGCCGTCCTCTGCTGAACCTGTAGTTGCATATTCTTGTGTTCGATCCCTTTCCTTGTGTTCCTGCATAGGGTTTCATGATATTACGTGTCAGCGTGAAAGCATCATCTGCTAAGAATGCTTACAGAGTTGGCGTATCTCAACCTCGGAAGAACACAGTCAGGGGGTTATTTAGGACTACAGTCAGCAAGTAATCTTTAGAAGGAAGTTTGATTGAAAACACCTACATCAGAAATACGTCTTCGAGAACCAAGATTTACACACAAAAGGTTGCAGTTCGCATCAACTACAGCAAACAGAATGATGCTGAAGAACTTATTGTAATTAATTTAATCGCTCCCACTTCCTACTGGTGCCCATACAGATATATGTTTTCCATCCGTTGAACCTACACAGTTTGGAACGTTCCATTTTTTCGCGAAATCATTGGCTACAACAAGCCATTATTCGTCCGTCTTTGGCACCTAAAACAGAGTATTGCGCAGTACTTTAATAGTGATAAAAATTATAAATATAATAACAATAGGTAATCAGATTGTAAGCAATTATACTATTATTTATTGGACTTGAACTCAAAAAATATACTTACTCACCTGAGCATAATCCTTCAACTCTTAAGAAATGGCTCTGCATACCTCTGCGATAATTTTATATATCGACTGCTTGGACATCTTGAACACCGTAGAGAGCGGGTTTCATAGCAGTTTCCAGGTGCTATAAATCTTAAAGTAACAGCTCTGCTTTCGTTTACTGGAATAGCATGTCTACAGTTTGTATCCTTCTTTGATACTTCCGGACCTAGCCTGTTCACTAAAATTTCAAAATTTTCATTCGTCAGACGCAGAAAATTTAAAAAAAAAGACCTGTACTCAGGTTTAAGTATCATCCAACATCAAACCTTCAAGAAAATCACTTGCCTCGTACTTTCTTCTACTTTGGAGAGTCGGACGAAGCCAGAATCTTCGGGGACGTTTCGTTTTTCTATTTGCAATCACAATAAAAGTCGCTGCACCTAAAAGCACGTCTTCCTCGTCAAACATCGCGAGACAAGCTCTGCGGAACCTACTACTGAAAATTTTTGCTGTGCAGTAAACCTCGGTTGTAACAGATCCCAAGGGGTGCCCTATAAATCCGTTGTAACCGAAGTTATTTATATCCGAAACTCGGTTAAATTACGTTCTAAAATAACAATTAAACTAATACCACTAAAGTTACGTTTTCTCACATTTACTGCATATGGACATGAACAGACACATTTTGCACATCCAAAAACACACAGTACTACATTCCTAGTAGTATTAGAGTAGGGTTTGCAGATCATGTAAACAAACCCCCACCCCCAGATCAATGGCCTGTCACGTGATGTAAACAAACCCCCATCCCCAAGTCAACGACCTTTATTGCCCTAATAAATATTCAAATTAAATCAATTAATATGCAAATAATATTGATTGCTCCAATAAATATGCAAATTAATCTAATTAACGTGCAAATTACCTTTATTGCTTTAATGAATATGCAAATTGCCCTAATTAACATACAAATAACTTTTATTGCTCTAACGAATATGCAAATCGTCCTAATTAATATGCAAATAAACCTTTATTGCTCTAATTAATATGCACACTAACCTAATTAATATGTATGACAAAATTAAAATTGACCTAATTCCGACTGAGGTGAATAAAGTAAGGTACCAAACAGTACGGTGTCAGGACGTTTGAATAACCGAACTGTAAACAAACTACCAGACAGAGAAGTGTCAAGCCGCCATCTTGAATTTTTTAATTTTAGACACCATTTTTAAATTTTCGTGTCATGTTTAAATATTACGTACCTAAGATAACGGAGTTACCAGACAGTACGGCGTCAAGCCGCCATGTTGAATTTTTAATTTTAGGCGCCATTTTTAAATTTTCGCACAATGTTTAAATGTTAACCTAACTTAAACGGAGGTTCCAAACAGTACGGTCTCAAGACGTGTCAATAACCTAAGTGTAAACAAACTACCAGTCAGTACGGTGTCAAACCACCATATTGAATCTTTGAAAATCTTTAAATTTTCGCACCATGTGTAAATGTTAACCGAACTTAAATGACGTTGCCAAACAGTGCGGTGTCAGGACATGTCAATAACCTAACTGAAAACAAACTAACAAACTGTACGGCTTAATCCGCCATTTTTAAAATATTTAATACCCCGCCATTATTGTAGGAATATACCACGCGTGATGTAAAGTTAGGTAAGTGAATAACCTAACTTAAAATAAGTTACCGGACTGTACGGTATTAAAGCCACCATATTTTATTTAGCCATTAAGTGGCGCGATATTTGAATCTTATTTTAAAAATATCCCAATATAGCGACTTTTATTAGGAGGAAAAAACATAGCCTAGAGGTAGAATGCGAGACCCAAATGTACAAACCTTAGGTTCGAATCCCACCTAGTAAACTGCCTTTTTTTATTTTGTGGTAGGATAGAAAGTTTTACCACCCGAGGTTACATAAAGCGATCCCGCACTTTGGTGAAATTTAGTACGAAATGATAATAACGAAATGAATAATACACAATTTTTCTATTTACAAATATAAACAAAAGAAGTTTTTTCTTTTTATTAACACTGAAGATACGTTTTGTTACACAATGTCATGAAAAATGATAGCACTTGTGTAGACAGGTTTGTTACGTGTATTTATATAACGATGCGGTTTTATTTATTTAATTTTATAACAGAGTTACAGGTTTTAATTTTAGCGCTTACTACATGTATGTAGCTGTACTGGTACTGTGCACTAATATCATTTAATGAAAAAGAAACTTAGTTTAAGAATCGAAGGAATTACAAAAACAGTGTATTATTTTTCTGAAGTAATACGCGATTTAAACCTATGAATATCAGGAGTGTAATATTAGCACTAAACAGGACGTAAACGAATTTAACAAGTTAAAACCAGTACAGATGGATTGGGGAAGGAGGCCAGCAGACTTGTATAGACGTTTTCGAACTGCCCAAGATCGTTTAAGCTGGGTACAGTTATTGTATTGAAACAGCGAAATTGGATGGGTTAAGACTCAAAGCCTTAAGAGGTGTTGTTACAATCTTATACCTTCAGGCCTAAAGGTGCTTTAAAAGTTTGGTAGCCAGGGTCCGTAACTTTTGTTAGAATGCCATTACCTGCTAGGTTAAGCTAACATATGGGTCGTGTTAATATATTTAACAATGGTGCCGGAACGCGTGACAATGAGGCAGGATTGTTCTAAAACATTAAATTTTAGTACATAAATTAATAGAGGATAATACAGCATTTTAAAACTAGGGACAGAAATAACCTAAGGTACATTTATGTATGTAGGTAAAGGACAATTGTAGTATTGTAATTGTGTATAAAAACAAACAGCCAACAATGTGTTTCACCTCACTTTATTCAATCAAGAGGCTAAACTACCGGTTTCGGTCCGTATGCAAGACCATCATCAGGTTTTCACTTCATAGTTGATAACAAAACTCTATATATCATGTAAGTGGAGGCCTTCACTTTTACAAAGTGGGTTAAAAATATACATGAATGTATACTTAAAAGATATGAATAAAAGAGGTTAAAAGTTAATATATAATTGGATATACTGAAGTTGATGGGCTTAGAACGATGAGCAATTTGTGACCTTATGAGGGGTTATGCTCTGTATTAAACTGCATCCATCAACCCATCAACCCAGCAAGCGAACGTATGCAGACCCACGCCTTACACACCACGGCCAACTGGATCAGCCAAATTTTTAAATACTGTACGTTTTGGCACCTGGTTGGTCGGCCAGTACTGATACATATCACTTGACCGAACAATCAATTCTGTTTCCGTGCGGTAAATAAAAGTCTTACAGCATCGCTACATTGTACAAGTAAATGCACCGAAGTCAAGCTGTAACTGATTTATGAAAGGGCACTCTCACCCAAGTGCCATAAAAATGTTTCGTATATGGTAATCACAGAGCGTTCTCGCTCATGTATGAACAGAATCTGTCAGGTAGCGACTGTCCCGGCTTAACCGTCATAACCCGTAATGGCTGGACATTGTCCTTAGGAAAGCAAAACAAAGTGGAAAATATACAAGTCTCCATGGGATCTCCGGCTACAAAATGCTGTCTAATTATATGTGCAGTCTTCATGTCGTTCTGACGAATGAGCCCTCTGCGCTCGAACACACTGTAACCGTTGTGAACTGTCCATTATTACGCCAAAAACGGTTAAGCCGAGGATAACCAGGTGTTGGGGAATGTCGGAGAAATCCGATGTAACCGAGGAGCCGATATACGAGAGAGAGGTGTAACCGAAGTAGTTATGTGATAAAGCATAGGGAAACGGCCGGGGAATGAAAAAACTATCCGGTATAACCGAATTCCTTTGGAACCTAGGCCGGTATAACGGAGGCCGACTATATGCCGACTGTGAGCTGCCAAAGGAGATGCCGCAAAGCCAGACGATACTCGTAGGAGCTTTCCCCCAGTGTGGACAGAGAGCCAGCACAAGCCAGCACAAGCCAGTACAAGCCAGTGGCAATCTACTGGCAATCGTACGAGAGCTACTACGTGCCACTCGCTCAGTGAGGACGCACCCTAAATAAATTATGATCCGTGATAAGTGGACCCTTCTCACAAAGGCATGGCGTGTCCTCAGTTTGTGGATTGAGGAACGGACTCCAGTGTGAAGGGTAGCTGCGAATATATTGAATAAGTAGTCGCCCACAGCTGACAAGGTGTGGTCCTCCAGGGAAATAATGTTCGGCACGTGAAACGAGATGAGTCTTACAGGTCAGAGACACTTAAGTTAGTGGCAAGTAATTAGCGAAATGTAATTAGATTTAGTGTTTGGAAAGAAGGTTACGTGGGAAAACGGAGGCATTGCATGGGCACAGAATCGTATTTTTCGTATGGGAGAAGAAATAAAAGTCATCATCTATGGATGGTAGTATTTGTACATCAGAGAAGTGTCAGCTGTTAAGAGAATGGAGTTTGTTAGTGATAGGAAGTCGTATATAGTGCTGATATGTCGCTGGTGTGATATCGTTTTTTGACTGTTGTGTGTTGTCAGGTAATGGTCTTTGCGTCTGGCTGATCACTTGTCTAGGGGAGTCGTGCCGAGTGTGGTTTGTCTAAATGAATGTTATTGTAGAGTCGCGATAACGAGGAGGCCTTGGCCCACTAGGCAGTGTTCTGCCATGGAAAGGCTACATATATTTAGGCAACAAGGATATTTACTGCATTTTAAGCCACGGTATATAATCAGGACTTAGTCGCACAACGTGCCTTTATTTCACATATTTATTTTTCTCTGTTCAAATTTTTTCACGTTTTTCATAAACTATTCGCTAGAATACCCACGCCTTCACTTACAGGTTAATATGGGAAAGGTAATACTTTCAGTGCCCTTGTTCCGCCGATCTGAAGACAAGTTTCGTGCTAGAGGGAAACTCTTTGCGACATATTTCTTCATCGCGTAAGCCATTAAGGTTACAGTTCACAGATATCAGTCTTTCCTTCTGCTCTGTGCTGTGGAATTTGCAAAGAACGTTTGTCTTTTGTGAGTGCAGCATGCAAGCATCTTCTGAATGCATTGTAGCTTCTGGAATGAAACATGTTGCTGAAAAATGTTCACGTATATGTAAGTTATCCTAATTTAAAGTTCGCTTCCCGTAGCATCACAGTTCTGCATATGTACTTATGACACGATACGTGTCTAGCGAAAGGCAGATCCAGCCTCTAACTGCGTAGGCGAAGGTTCAAAACCAGGCCATTCCATGTGGAAATTTGGTAGAAAAATTGGCAAACTGGAGCAGAATTTTGTCAAATTACTTTTTTACTGTCACCGTCGTTCGGTTTATGCCCCATACCCATCCATACATCTATCACAGATACCGCATAATCACAGGAGTAGAAGACGTCGTTAAATAACTTACTTGAGAAAACACAGACAGGTTACTCACA
>BLKM01009889.1:0-88012 GCA_013340265.1 Coptotermes formosanus | reverse complement strand
GAAAGTTTCTCCCTGAAGATGACCCTGCAGGGTTGAAACATGTAGGAGTGTGTTATAATTGACGAAAAAACTCTTTGTGCATTCGTTGTTGTTTAAAGTCCTTTGTTAACCCTTCACATACGGTGATGGTGTGGGGACTTCGAGTAAAACCGTTTACGAATTGAAAACAAGGACTCAGTGGGACGTTCGTGAGATGAATTCCAGTAGGCCAGTACGCCGATCAGATAGCCTAATGCTTTGTAATAACGGGGTAGCGTCAGACATGGACGGTGAAGAAGCAACTGCGGTTATTATGTGGACGTGAATTAAGAAGTTTTTCGTACAGCCAGGGACACACAAAATTGGCTTAACTAGAAACAATTTCTCTGAAAATAAATGTAAATTTGTCCGTATATTCTGACACCACGTTGACGGGTATTCAAACAGCAACAAGAAACTTCAATACGGCCATCCTGACCCTTTTGATGTTACTTTTCCGGCATTCGCTCGAAGACAATGAGGAGAGATGCCGCTAAGATAACGTGCTGCGATGACATTAGGGGCCTATTAATTTACTGACATACCTATTGAAATTTCCAACACAAGTTCAAAACAAATGAAAGTATTTCAAAACAGATGCCCCTAATCCAACGCAAAATTTCCTAACAGGCTTATTAACCCTGTGACCAACAAGTTGCATAAAACACTCATATCCGGTGATATTTCTAATCTTTGAGAGTAACAAACACCAGTGGAATGCACACACGTACCAAAATCGTAAAAAAAAGACACTGGGTTAAACACGTTGAAAGAAGTCTAACGTGTCATTAGACTGGGATACAAGTTGGTTGCTTCGGATGTTTTATTAACATGTGTAGCCCAAGTTCCATGAACTGGTATGGTTCTGGAATCAAGAAGCACAAATTCCCGTCGACAGCATACAGCATCGATACAAACAATAACCATGGTAGGTGGAATACAAAGAGAAACATGATGTCATTCATCCTTTGTTGGCATTAACCCTTTAAAGACGAAGCGTATCTGTTTTATATAAGGACTCAGTGCGTACCGCGCTGTAAACACTCTCCACTTCGGTTATAAAAACCAGTCTCTTAATGTTTTATAGGGCAAAAGTTGCTGTTTGTCCTGAGATCCCTACAAAACACATAAACGCAATGTGGGAACCACGTAGAATTTTTTAATGTTAAACCTGGTCGTATGTAAAGTTACCGCTAGGCTTTAAAAGGTTAAGTCAATAACCCACGGAGCAGAGTCTGTCTTGAGAAGCTGGTACCCTGTCAGCATCTTCAGAAATGCACGCATTTTATGAAACTCGAAGATTCATTGCCGTGTTGACAACAGCCAGCCATTGGCCCACATCCGAAGCCTAATTAATCCATTAACATAACCATGTCCTCGTTCTTTAAGACACATTTTAATATTATACTCCTTAACGCTATATGTACTAAATAGTATCATTCTTGAGACATTTTGCAGTCAAAATATTACCGCATAAGCATTTATCATTCTCCCATACAGGATATGTACATGAGTTTTTTATCTCACCTATCTCGATTGTGACCACCCTAATGTTACGTGGATAGACGTATATATTGCGGTGTTGTACTTTCTGTTCTCTCCAGGATCGCATTTCAGTGCTTTCTGTTACATCCGTAGCACCCTGTTCCCAAGATCAAAATTTTTATGGTGAATTTTAGGACAGGTACTTTCTGGGAAAAACTAAAAGAGACTTGTAATATTATGTGTTATTCCTTCAACTTCTGAACCAGTTGCTCGGTTACGCACAAAATGTGTACTTCATATTTTTTATTTTTATATGGAGAATAACAAATGGCTGGGGCCCTGAGCTTTTACACGAGAGCAACAACTGTGCCAGCCACTTCGAGTTATGTCAGGATGCGTGGTTAACTGAATATCAAAGACGTTGTCACTATTGTTCGTGTAATTTTTAGCATATAAACAAGAACACAGCAGCTGAATAAAAATTTTTGGTTGATTCGAGATTACTAGCGAACGTTTCGCGACAAGACATTTGAAATTTTTAAGAACATACATCATCAGCATATCTACAGTTTGGTATGAACATGCGTAATCAAAACGTGTGCAATTTGGCATGAATACACATCATCAAAATATATCTACAATTTCTGTGCGCAATATTCTACTTCAGCAATTAAGAGAATTGCAGCTGGTCGAAAATTTGATATTATATGCGTTACGTGTGGCGCGGACAAAACCTGTACTAACCAGTAAGATATGATGATGATGATGATCATCATCATCATCATCATCATCATCATCATCATAACATATGGAAATTAGGAACTACTAGAACTCACAATCAAAAGAAATCTTTTATTCCGTCAACCCAACTTTATCAGCACGCAATCTCTCTTCAGTGTTTGATCTTAAACGCGTCTTTTGATTCTGTACAGGAAGCACAACGGGAAGCCAAACACTAAGATTCTAATAGAACTCAATCGCGCACGAATCTAGCACGCTAGCCCATTAGATGAATTCAATTACATTCTCACCTAATGTAATTATGGCATTAACATTGCAAAATTTATGGCACTGGAAGTGTCAAATAGGAAAGCAGGATTTGTAATTTACTTCGGAAATTCCTTTCTTAAATTATACAAAATTCACTGACAGGACATACTGCCAAAGAGCCACTAACGCAATACTTGAGGCGCGACGCAAGGCAGAATCGTATTTATTTAATCCCAAATACGCCACGGTCTGCCCTCTCTACGTCACAATGTGCTACGCAGCACTGAGATCCGCTAACTTGTTTATATATTCATTTTGCGTATCTCCCTGTATAATAGTGCTGAATTATTGCTCGTACACCCGCAGTAACACACATCGTTATGAGCAATAAATATCTTAAAAGAAGTAGACCATTTATTGAAGACAAGAACGATTTAAGGCGAACCGTTACAGGCAAATAATCGGCATCTGCTGACGTACATGATACATACATTCTCGAAATCCATCGTAACTGGTCGACTGCCCACAATACTCTTAATGGCATTATCTTGACATTTCTTCCGCCCATGTAACGAGGTCTGAAGATGGTGTCCAAGACGTGTTTTCAAGAGGGAACGTTGATCTTAGCTATGAAGTTAAGTTGGTACTTGACAAAGAGGTAACCAAAATAGTTGATGCTACGTTAAATCCTGTCAAACCAACTTGACGTCTGTATTGTTTCTCTTTCTCTCTCTTTCCTCCCTAAGAAGAAGAACAACAACAACAATATAAAACACCGTTTTACGAAAGGTGACGTTTTAATTAATGTACAGACCGAATATTGCTACACAATTGTTTGTGCACACCATTTCTTTGTATTAACAAATTACTATTGGTTTGCTTTGCTTCATGCATCGTCGGGAGTTCTGACACATTAGCGTTTTCTCTTATGTCTACATGGATAATTTTGATTACGAACATTTAATACGGGTGATTACGCATATCTACTCTTTGCATACAACAAATAGTGTTTTGTAAATAAACGTCTTTATAGATACAGATTTACTCATATTGCCGAATACTTTTTTACTGTGCAGTGTAAGCCACGCCGCTGAATATGGTACAAATCCTCTTCTATTATGCTGATATGTAAATCAGAAAACCCTAAGAACCACTGCAAGGTGGTGTGGAGTACATTTTGATCACTATTCGCCATTTCTTTATTGACTCCCATCTGCAGAAGTTAAGTCGAATGGCACGGTTAGCATGAACCATGAACTGAAAAGGAAAAAAAAAGTGGAATGAGGTGAGTGTAACCTATTCTAAGGTTCGATCGCAGAGTCAAAAGCCTCTCAGAAATTTCGATAACTAATTACGAATATACAGGGTGTTATATCGTAGAAAACGTAGATCTCAAAGAACTTCCTTGCTTTTACGGGGTTCAAGAATTCATCATTTTGTACAAAAAAAAGTTATATGTCAGACCCGTTCTTCAGTTCGCATTTTCAGAACATGTGTATCTAAAGTTTACAATAATTCTGCCACCAAATTACGACAAAAGTGTGTCAAGTGGTCTCTTTAATAACTATGACTTCTTAAAACCAAAGTATTGTACATAGCACCGTCACCCTAGCGCCTTTTGTTGTTTGTCTCAATGGAGTCATTCTAACAGCATTACGGGAAGGAATACAATCGTGCTGTCGTGGGTTAAACATCTTTCTGAGCTCCCAGTTAACAAGTATCTTCGCAATTTGTTTTCCCTCCGATTGAGAGGTCAGTCATACTAATAAAATACACGTAGAATTATAGCGATGTACGTTATATTTGAATATGCAGATTGTGACATATCCTGTCTAGACTCAGGACTCTATTTTGCGTGTGGCCTGAGCTTGGCAGGCCATGTAATTATATGCAGTTTAATACGTATTCTGTCTCCTTCACACATTTTGGTTCACTCACCCTTAAAGTATGAAATGAAAAATTAAAACTACGTGGTACGAACCTCCTCATTTCGTAATATATTGGAGCACTATTTACTCAAAGTCTCTTCAGCCTAAACATTTCCCTAACACCTCCTTCTGAAAAATGGTTTCCGTCCTTCTACTAGAGACGAATTACATTTTTCACCTTGCAGTACATTTCTACCGTGCAGCTTCTGCAGTACTGGTTACACTGACATCAACATGGTGTGCTACATAATACGAAATACAGCAAAAGCGTACTGACATTTGTATGTATTCATTTCGGCCATCCCAGGTCATCCTCAGTAAAATAATCTACATATGCTGGAATGCACAGAAGCCTTTATATTGTTCAAGTAAATCCCCCGTTAGTCTTAAGTGCCTTCCATTACCAAATTTACAGTATAATTTGACCGTGCACCTTCTGAAATGCGTGTTAAAATAAATACAGCACAGCACGCAATACGGTAAAATAGTATTAAAATCTCTCCACAAATTTACTCTGCTAATCCAGGCCTGAATTGGCCGAAATATACAGTGTCAAATTTTAACACGGTTTTACTCTATTTTATATTGGATTGTGTAATGTGTTACAGTTATTGCAATACATACGTTTTTCACTTGACACCATCTTTCACACCGACTAATACTTTGTATCATTCAAACCAATTCTTTATTTTCATATAAGGAAACATGAACATGAAAATTACACGGTGCTGAGGCACAGAACCTGATGAACTGCAGTAACATCCCCGTGGGTGTAGCATCCACAGAAGCAGCCACAAAACGTTCGCGTGTCCTGCGCGAGCAATAGCTTCCCGTGAACCCAACATACGCCCGACATGTTTGGGGAAAAAAAGAACAGCGCTCCCAGAGCTACTGTCTGGGTACTGTAATTAATACCTGGAGGCGAGGGCAGGTTGAATTCTTGAACTACAGGTATATGGATCTTGACTATGTTCTGCCAAGGGCTAGCCGCGCACCTATCTATCTACCTGACGACAGAGAATATATGGAAATTATGATAATGATAAACTGCCATGCTCGTTCCAAAAGCATCCCTGCTACATGATGCCACGTCTACCTTCTTGTTCGTCTGACGCCAGGATGTTCCACAATAAAGAATGCTACTATGTATAAGGCTTTCAGAAACATGGCGCAGGCCAGTTCATTACTTACGGTCACATTATGATAACGTACTAACGAGCTCGAACGTTTAGGACTCCAAGTAAGCAATTTCTATTTTTCATGCAATACGAACTGGAAAATGGGGCGAAGCACATGAAGAACAGGAAGGAAAGTGGGTAGTTTAGAGAAAACAACGAGGCAAAGTGAGGAGGAATATAATGAAAGAACGTAAACAGATGTACGAAATGGAAAAATAAAAGACAAACGACAGAATTGAACACGAAGAATAGAAATGGGTAAAAAAATGGCCACCTGCATATTTACACCTTCCAAATAAATATCACACGTTATGTGGGTCTGAATGGCAAGACATGTTGGCTACAGACCCTGCCTCCAGCAGCTGGAACTTTCTGACGCTGATAACGGGATACTGTGTTGGTGGCGCTGTACTGTAAACCAGAAGTGAGAAGAAGGAGCGAAATTTGCGAAACGTCATCAGCTGTTCCATGACAGGAGCCCTGAATCCATTGAGTTAATGGCAAGGGGCACCAAAGTGCATTCATAGGAACATCTATGAAAACCGTAAGTAAGAGATTTAAGTTTACTCCAACGTTAATACCATCGATGGTTTTCCCAGAGAAAACAAGACCCTTAAATTTGAAGACTAGCCACACGGTAGCCTGCTTACACTTATTCTCAGAACCATATGAGAATCTTTATATAAGAAATATGTATTTATAGAACGAAAGAGCAATTTTTAAAACGTCAGAGCGTGTTACATTACACTTGTTCATTTTAAGGGTACGGGGTACAAATAAGCTTCTCGCTGGGGAAGATCGAGTGTGAATGCAGGGCAGTCCATACGGTATTTCTGGTGGACAAACTGGCACCGGAACAGGTTTCCTCCGAGAATTTCGGTGTGTCCCTGTCAGAATCATTCCACCAGTTCTACATATTTTTCGTCTTTCATCTGTGAATATACCAAGGACTCATTAAATCCCTCGATTCCAGGAGACAAGTGTCGTCACCACCACTACCACAATCACCACCACCATCACAACAAGAACAAGAACAAGAACAAGAACAAGAACAACAACAACAACAACAACAACAACAACAACAAATACTAACTGATTCATATTTTACTGCTAAACTATGATTATTACTAATGACAACAGCAATTGGCAGGAACATTTTAAAAAATCGTTTTTCAAACGTACCGAAAACACGGATCCCCAATGAGGAATATAGCTTACGTCATATGGCACACATTTTTTACATCATTTTAATTTAATGCTATCATCACTAATTAATAAACGGCAGTGCAGGAACAGCTTCCACTAGAAACGTAGTAACTCTTCAAAGATAAATGCGACATTGCTACGCGGGTATAACTGAAGTTAACCATACACCTAAATCCCAGTGCACTTCCTCTCTTTTATATGCCCGCTCGAGCCATCACGTTCATGATGATTCACATTCTTTCATGAAGAGACCGCCACAAGGTGGCAATTTCATATTTAGATTTAAGTAAAGCTCTAAAATGACCTAAAATCATCGGATAATAGGACCTTCATGAAATTTCAGCCGTAATACCCAGGTGAAAGAAGCACTTCTGTTGGAACTGTGTAATTTCGTATTCAGATGAGGCAGACAGACAGCCAGTATCAAAACTGCGCGTGGACTGAACCGCCCCCACAAACATCAGCGAAGTGAATTCAGACCGCCCCACTGTAGTAAGTAGTGCACAGTAAGTTGCCCACTCAGTTCGGAGCTCCACTCATATCCACATGTCAATTGCTGGACCCACCAATGTGGTTAGTCAGTCTATGACCTGTGCCATCTGTGATCCAGCAACAACATACTTGTACGTTACCAGTGCATAAATAAAACTCATCAATCAAATATCACGTGACTCTGGGTCTTCATTCAGAAGTTGGTATTTGCACAGTCTGTCGAGGGTTTTTCTATGGAATCCAAAATTTCGTAGTTATATTCATAAAGTCACGTCGCTGCTCTCCATTTTGAACCACCTGATTCCAGTTCACCCAGTTTCACTAACAACCATCAAAATAGCTCCTTGCCTAACCCATACCAAGTACCTGATTAGCTAAGTGACCACTTACAAAATTTGATGTGTTCCATGTCCGTGCACTATATTATACAAAAACACTAATCACCAACACATGCACAAAGAGAGTTTTATCATCAATCGTAACACACTCCTACATGTTTTGACCCTACTGGGTCATCTTCAGGGAGAACTTTTTGTTATCGTTACACTACGGTTGCACTTTATAGTTGAGTGAGAATGTGCTGTTGACTGTGTACTGGAGGTGTCTCGCCTCCAAAAACAACGCAATACACAGTCAACAGCACTTTCTCACTCAACTATAAAGTGCAACCTTAGTGTAACGATAACAAAAAGTTCTCCCTGAAGATGACCCAGCAGGGTCGAAACATGTAGGAGTGTGTTACAATTGATGATAAAACTCTCTTTGTGCATTTGTTGGTGATTAGTGTTTTTGTCACTAAAAAACGTTCAGATAGCTCAAGGTCTACAACCGAGTAGCTGAGTAGTCACGTTGCTATAAGCTGCATAATACTCATCTAGCAGAAACAGAATTAGCAAAATACATGTTAAATTTATTGGAAGTAAAGGTCAGATGGAATAAAGGAAGCACTGAAAAAGCAGAGGATTATACTTTTTTGACTTTCCATTTTCTACCTAAAAACATAAAGGTTAAAATTTACAACATAATGCAAAGAAATGAAGGAATACAAAGCTACAGGAAACTGCACACGAGAAGGTCCACAATCCACACACTTCACCAAATATTATTCCAGTTATCAAATCAAGGAGAATTATGTGGGAGAGGCATGTAGTGCTCATATGGGCGAAAAAAAAAATGCACGTAGGGTTTTGGTGGCTGTGAAACCTGAAGGAAAGAAATACGCTGGGGATGTAGGGGCAGATGCGAAGATAATGCGGGGTACTGAAATAGATTTTACAGAACTAGGATAAAGATCGTGAACGGGATTAACCAGACTCTGAATACAGCCCGATGGGGCTTTGGAAACACGGTCACGAACACTGGGGTTGCATAAAACGCAGGGAAATTCTTGACTGTCTTCGGGACTCTTACCCTCTGGAGAAGGACTCTGCGCCATAGGGTTGGTTAGGGCTGTAACTGAGTGCTACCTTACTCACTGTCCAGCTAACGAACTGACTTAATGGCGTGCTAAATACACGACTACATAAATTCATAAGTTTCTGCCTAATTAACTGGCCAAGTATTCCTCTGACTGACTCCCCACATTATGTGTTTGCTTCGGGAATCCACGCAAGGCGGTTTTGAAACCGAAAAAAGATGAACCACATCTCCTGTGCCCCTAGTAATGTTAATGTCCTTATGACACAGAACACAAACGGAGAACGAAGCACAAGTAAAGACTCATTGAATGCATCTACTGTAATAAGATACACTCCCTGAACATTATCTACCAATAAAGACGGAAGTAATAAATAAAGGAATACATGCCCTCCTCAAGTTACGTAAAATTTTATTTACGCTATTCCACTTTATGTAATAATCTCAGAAAATAAACTGTACGTTATGTTAGTGGGTAGAAATACTTAAACGTGACAGCATCTCCAGGTACACAACGCGGTTGTCCTGTTCGCCTGTCGCCTGTGTTCTGCTTCGACTTCATATCTTAATATCTTAACTGATCGGGGCGCTCTGTTGGCTTTCTCGCAAAATACGTAGCATGGTAATCTGCTACATATATAACGGCAGGCTTGCGTAAGATTTGCGGAACAGATCCCTTACGTAAGCCAGACAGTGTCTGTAAAAGAATTTGAAATGCAAATTGATATACCAATTACGTATCTCAAATTGCCAGCCGTAGAAAAAGTACCTGTTGGCGTTCTGGATTCAAAGCAAAGTTTCATTACTTTGTACGAGAGAGGCGGGCTATGGACGTCTGTAGGTCTGTGATAGAGGAACTGTTCATATATATAGGCGCACACAGGATATTTCCCGTACGGTTACCAAATTTCATTTATGCGTCTTTTTGAGTACAAAAATCCTATGTCGACATATCAACACATCAACTGTTACACCGCTACGAGCACTTTAAAGTATGCTCACTGTTGTAATCGAAAAGTGTAAAATACAGGTTTTATTATAACGGACCCATAAAAGTAAGGTCAAATGTCAGATAACACCACAAAAGAAAGATGTATGCTCACATTCTTAACCTACCGTACAATTTGTGTGAGTTAACAGCAAAAAGCAAAGGCAGCAATTAAGTCTTACCCTACCGTATACACCAGAAGATAACTGAGTGCCAGATAACACCACAAAAGAAAGACACAAGTTTTTAGCTACGTAATCGAGTTAGTTATGTGCTGACTGACATTCTTCGGTACGAATCATTTGGAATATGTCTACGTAACATACTAACGTAATACAGCAACCAACACGATTTAGGACATCTCAGTTCTAGCATAACATATCCCTATAGGTACACGAATCCTCAATTTTTTTTTGGTCCAATAAGTAAACTATTTTGAATTCTATTCAGCGACCTTTTAAAATCACAAACGGAGCTACAGCCTCCCGAACGGCCGGACGTCTCACAGTCGTCAAAGTAATGCAACGGGCACAAAGGTAACATAAGTTTAAGTCTGTACGAGGCATGGCGGTGCTGAATGTTCTTACCTGTGTGTAGAAACAGGTGATTCTTCAGGTTGGTGTGCTTGCTGAACCCCCGGTTGCAGATGTGGCACTTGAAGGGCCAGGACCCATTGTGAACATACATGTGCGATTTGAGGTCCCCGGGTGTCGGGAAAGACTTGGAGCACAGTCCACATTTATGGGGTTTCTCCTGCAACAGAAATACACCACATCTACAGGATCAACCAATCGTAACCATACCCTTTTAACATGTCCCACGATGTGGGCTTATTATGCCTTTCAGCAATAATGGTACATTTGGTGTCAGTGTGTTCAGTTTTCAGACTCGTAAAAGAAACATGTTCCGTCATTCCTCGCCAGTTAAACTTCCTTTTTTGTGGTTTTCGAAAAAGACAAACACACTTCACCATCGAAATAAACCAACAGAACATGAATTTTTAAGTACAGATCAGGAAGCTTTTAGCACGACGTATGTAGTAAAATTATAAGCAAAAAACTGGCGTTACTTTACAGTATTGTAACATCAGATTTCTGGATAGGGTTGACAATGGGTATAGCAAGTGGCCGAAACATGTAGCCACATTCTACATATATAAGTTACACGAATATATTGTTATTGTCTAATAATATACATTTGCTGAATGCAAATGCAGCTACGTATTTGCTATTGTTTTCTCACGGTTAATTTGAGAAAACAGAGTTGTGCACCACACAAGTGTTAAAATATGTAGCTTACATTAACCTGTCAATGCATGTAACACGCAGTTCACAAAGATACGTGAAAGTTTCCCAGATCAAGTTAACGAGATTAACATTACAATCAGCGCCATTTGCAATAACATGACACGTACAAGTACACACTGGAACATAATCACATAAAAAATTCGTAACTACAAGTGCTGCATAAATAACGTACGCCTTGAGAAGTAACGAGAAAGTGTCAGACTAACAATCGATCAATCGATCTGCTGAGAATTCCATTCTGTTGCAGTCGAGATTCAGTCAATGCGATAAAAATAACTTCGAATGTACAACATGAGTTTAGACGTCTTTTTACAAGACGCCATTCCAATCGACTATATTAAAGCCTTCTTTTATCGTCGTTTACTTCTGTCCGCTTCTCCCGCCCCTTTTCATTATTTTCTAGAATACATTCAAATGTCCACCAAGGGCCAATAATGTATGAAAATGCGGATATGCGATATGTTAACATTACTTTCATGTAAATTATTGCATTGGACTGAGATAACGTTCGGAGATGAGGAAGAGAAATATGGTCAACCACGAAAGCATAAAACTGGGCTGTGGAGGCGGTACACAAAGCCTCCGACTCCGACCCCTCAATTTTTAAAACTCCGACTCCGACTCGAATTTCGACTCCCGACACCGATCCTTCATAAAAGCTCAGTATGTATCAATAATGGTAAACCTATAAGACATTTCATCATCACCACGTGAATCATCACGCTACGTTGTCGACGTATAACCTATATCTAAAGGTTACTGTAGCTACTGTAGTTACTGTAGCTATCAGGGCTCTGAATTTGGAGTATCTAGTTAAGATTTTAGACTGAGGTCGGAGTCGGAGTCGGTAAATTTTTACAGACTCAGACTCCGATTCCACCCAAAATTCCTTCGGACTCCGACTCCACAGCCTTGGTATATATCTGAAGCCACGAGTTCAAATTCTTAGTTGAAATCTGCAAGACTATATTCACGACGCAAACACTACGGAATTTAATTCCATTGTAAATTTATATTTGCCACATTTTTTTATAACTGTTCAGCCTGCCTGAGCTTTTCAAGATCAAAGATGTATGCGAAATCAGGAGGAAATCTTTTGAAAAAATATGTGGACTCCACAGAGCAATGAACCATTCCACTCTTGGTATTAACAGACGGTTGCAGACTTTCACTCGTACAAATATATCAGACTGCGATAATTTGTTCAAAGGCCAAGTAAGAAATAATAGTTTGATATTACGAAAAACAGATAAATATAAACGAACCTAACAAAACCCATGCAATAGTCGTGACGTAGTTTATACAAATAAAAAGTAAACAAAAGAAACATCCTTAAAGACGGCAGCACGCAGACAGCTGCGCTCCACAACTTGATATCCATATGCTTCTTTATTCCGAACAGCATAATGAAGCGGTCACAAGAGCAGTTGGTCACCTTAGGGTTAAAAAGGGAAACTGCTCTCCCTTCAACAGTAACATATATTGTAGGTTTGCTGATGTCTCAACGGAATAGCCAAGGCAACATATGGTAAGACTGTTGGTCGGTGTGGAAGGAGGTGAACAACAGGTTGTATTTGCGAAGACAGTGCTTCGCTTTTAGTGACCGGGCCTATGTTGTACTCTTGCACTCTGAGTCCTCTGCTAATTACTGGAATATTATTGTTACATTTAATGTTTTACTTGAGCGGAATATAGAGTAGTATATTATAAATGCAGTCTGGTAATGAAGGATGGACCATATATAATTTAACTACGCTGTATCACTTGCAACGGTTAACTAGATCCCAGACAGCGGATAAACGTATTTGTCACATTTAAAAGTGATGGATAGGAATTCGTGTGGACTGTTTGAAAGGTAATATTACTGTATCAGTCTGGCGGAATGTGTAAAATCAGTAAGAACTGCTGTCAGATTAGTGGTGTTACGTCCAATATTGGAACGGAGCACCTTCTGAACACAAGACGGGCCCAGAGCTTATTTGTTCCGTGATTTATTATTATTATTATTATTTCTTACTGCAATTGGGTTTTCACCCGGTGGCAGCAGTCTTACACCAGTACAGACACCACAATACAATAACACATACATAAACGGAACAGCACAAATTGCAGTACACGTATTGGCAGTTCACCCACACAATACAATGTGCCTACACTAATACAAATATACCTACATAACTACAATATACCTATACAAATACAATATACCCACACTAATAAAATATACCTATACAAGTACAATATACCCACTTAAATACAATATTCCTACACAAGTACAGTAATACCTACACAAGTACAATTATACCTACACAAGTAAAATAATACATAAACAAGTACAATAATACATACACAAGTACAATTATACCTACACAAGTACAATAATACATACACAAGTACAATAATACCTACACAAGTACAATTATACCTACACAAGTACAATAATACATACACAAGTACAATTATACTTACACAAGTACAATTATACTTACACAAGTACAATAATACCTACACAAGTACAATAATACCTACTCAAGTACAATTTTACCTACACAAGTACAATAATACCTACACAAGTACAATTATACCTACACAAGTACAATAATACCTACACAAGTACAATTATACCTACACAAGTACAATTATACTTAGACAAGTACAATAATACCTACACAAGTACAATTATACCTACACAGGTACAATTTATGATGGCTGCTGTTTCTTTAAGCCGTTCACAGGAAAGGATGTACATTGGCTGTCCTTTGCGAATTTGAGTTATTCATTTATATTGAAGTTTATTTAATACAAATACGAATAGGTTTACAGGGACTTATTTGTGACCCTCTTAGCAAGGTGTAGCCGGAATGGCGTAGCGGTTATAGTGGTTCGCTACGGGCTGGACGGTCCAGGGTTCGAGCGCCGCCGGGGGGCAAGAGATATTCTCTTCTCCATACCCGTCCAGACACGTTCTGGGATCCACCTAGCCCCGTCTATAGTGGGTAACGGGGGTAAAGCTGCAGAGGTGTGGTGTTGACCACCATCCCCACAGCCCCAAGTTTAAGAATGAGTACAACTATACCTCCAGTCCCACTGTCGTATCTTCATGGCATGTTATATGGTGACCTTTACCTTAACCGTAACCATTTATTAAGAATTAGCTTCATTTAGATAACATATAAAAGCATTTAAACAGATAATTAATTAATTTTCTAACTGAACATATTCCATCGAAACCATCTGATTTCGCTCCCGTAATATCGGTTTACTAGTTGCCGCGTATAAATATCGGGAATCTATATTATACTATTTTAAAACCCTAAATTATGTGACTGATTTCTTCCTCTTGTGTTCACTTTGGTTTCAGACACTTGTGACATACTTTCGCCCCACTTGTTAACAAAGTTTCAATAAGAAATGATTGAGCCATCCACACTTCTACCTAATTTTTAACAGGCTCTTTTCTTAAGACAAAGCGACTCAAGTAAAGCTAACACTTGGCCTTTTTCTATTGCTTACATCTCAGAAGTGTGTAGTTTTACCTTCACTCTACTCTCGCAATTTCATAACGTGAGGCTTGAGAAGAGGGTAACTTTACCCTGTCTCATGAATCTGCTAGCTGTTAATTTAGTGTTCTCTGAATTAGCATGTTTTCATTCCATGGACAAGAACGGACGGACGTGGAAGAGCAAAAGAAACTTTGGGAAATCGAACGTGAAGAGAAGTTAGGAGTATGAGAAGAAAGAATACGAGAAAGGGTGTAGAAAGAAGAATTTTAAGAACTGCACAAATGTAAGCATGGAGAAAAGTGAGAATGTTAAGTGCATGGGAAGCTTTGAGGAAAATAACATGTGTAGAGGAGAATGAGGAAGGCTAAGTTGGAGGAGGAACTGCAGAGTGATGAACAGACGAAATAAGTACGCACACAAAACGTGATATTGTACTCGACAAAACCGCCAAGTTTAAGACAAGCAGCATTCAGCACTTCAACAGTTCAGAAGATATATCTTTTGTCTGCCAAGATGAAAGGTGACAGCTGTATAGATATTGTAGAAGGATCTACAGTGTAACTGCATTCTGCTTAAGGACATTCGGTAATGAAAACCACCAACTTTCTACACTGTTCCCAGAGAAAATGGCTTCTAGTTGACACAGTAGGTCGATTTACATTATTATTTGTTGAGTGACAAGAAAAAGAACATCCCACTTGTCAGATTTGTGTCACAATAACGGTTTAACCACATAAAGAGCACGCCCGCCACATGTTTAGGTTACCATCATCATCATCATTGTCATTGTCACTGTAGTTACTATTATCGTTATTTTATTTGTTCTCCTCCAGATACTATACTAGTCAATGTGTTCCATGTCCGTGCACTGTATCATACAAAAAGCTCCTACATGTTTCGACCCGGCAGGGTCGAAACATGTAGGAGCTTTTTACGAATAAAGATTGTATGTATTTTGGTGCATTAGTTGGTGAATATTATTTTTTTACTGTACCAGTTAATACAATATACAGTTAAAAATTTTTCCAAAGTGATCACAATTTTATTAACAGTTATTCGTTAAGACTGGAAATTTGCGAATAACATTTATTATTATTATTATTATTTATACCACCACATCTGGGGGTCTAATCCCGGTGGGAGCAAAGGACTTTTCTCCAAATCGCCCAGACTGGGCCAAAATAGCCTCCTATTCATTGGGATCCGAGTTTTTTATTTCCCGACTGGGGCGTGATTCTGACCACTCACCACCACATAACCCGAGCTTAAGAATGAGTGGAGCTGTACCTCTGCTTCTCCTGTGTGCCTTCATGGTGTGGACTGGCACAGCGTTACCCTTTTTAATTCCCATCATCATTACAATTACGTTTCTATATAATTTGTGGAATATGTATTCAACTGATTTGTAAAAGGAGAGGAATTTTGAATAATGGATGAGAAAATGCTTAAAAGTTAATTAACATATTTTAAGACCCCGATAAGCGAGAAAACACATTACAGTTATCAGCCCATATCCCGATCGAGAGTCGAACTCGGACACTATACGCGAGACAGAAGTTCTAAGCACTCGACAGGTATGTTTGTTCTTTCTCTTGTAAACACAGCAACAGGCGAACAGAGGCAGGGAAGTAACATTGCAGTGAAGGCAAGGAAACAGGTTGTAGATAATATGGATTGGATTCACCTAGCCTCAAATACATCTAGTTACGAAGTAATGCATTTGCCTTGTTCAACGTTCAGATCCTCATGCCACGTTAAAATCAGAGAGTTTTAATTTGAATCGTTGAATAACTTAAAGTGGTTGGTAGAAGAATGCCATTAGACGTAACAGATTAATTGTATGTTTTACCCCGGAACGTATCATTTAGTTGCAGAAACAAATGCCTGTCTTTATGACCGCGCTGAACAACCAAGCCTTGGAGTTCAGCGCACGCGCACTGCAATTAACGCCATTTCTACAGAACGGTTTTTAATGGCGTGGAACATTACACGAATTGTTAAATAAAGGTGTAATTAAATGCCTGCGTATCAAAGACCTGCTGATGGGAAGGTCATAACTCATATTCACAGAACACATCTGTAATAAAGAAACTAGGCGAAACTGCGCTGAAACATTGTACGACTAGTGAATTATTAAAATCTTCGTTTCTGACGCTGTATTTTCTGTTGTTCAGAAGTTATGAACAGTATCAACGTTTTGGAAGTACATTATATCAATAATTAATATCTGCAGGGTAAGAGGGATACGGATTTTGTAAGCTGGTTGATGAACATTCGGTAATATTTACAGAAATTTTGTGACTATCTGACTGCCTTCAAGATGCAACCTTTTTTTTTTGTTCTGAACAGTTGGTAGACATACACCCAACAGCCAAGCAAGAGGACCACGCCTTTTTAAGCCCGTTCGTAAAGAAGCAGTTGCGAATAGTGACTATTGGCTTCGTCCGGCCCGTCCGTCTGTCCGTCACTCTGTACATCCGCATTAAACTCGACTTCCATCAGAAAGATTGTCGTGAAATTCTACACTGGGAATTTTTGTAATATCTGTCGAGACAAAACAATTTCAATAACATCGGACAAAAATAACAAAGACTTCACATAAAGACCTCAGGACACTCACAATAACGCCTCACCGTCGCAGCGACAGCGGAAAAAGAAAACACAGTCGCTTTATATTCCAAATGCGTTGTTAAGACGTGCAGAAAATATCTGCCACGCGAAACAGGGAAGTCGCGATAGATTGTAGATCAGTTGCTAAGATACGGTGAAACTTTATATTGTATTGTGTGAAACTTGGAAAGGCAGATTCAGTGCACTTTTTAGTGTTTTTATTGAAATAATTCAAGACCTTAAAATCCAGGGATAATGAGAGAGCCAACGTGACAGATGTGTTGGGCTCAGTGGAAACTTTGCATCTTGTTCAATTTACGATATATTGTATGTATATTGAAATAGTTCGCAACTATCACCTTTGCCCAAAATGTAAACATGCCACTGCACGGGGTCCGCTTTACACGGACCGAAACTACGACCGCCACTGTAGTATCTGTGAGCAAATATGGAGAAAGGAACGGCAGCTCAAATAGTTTGCCTCTGTTCAACTCGCCTGTTACTTGAAATTTCAAAGGTCGATAGTATTCAAAATACTTTTCCTACCTCCAAAATCGGACATCGATATTGAATCGTTCGTAGTTCTGCTTCGTTTTCCGGAGACCCCGGGGCCGAATCTGGGACGGAAACATATTTTTTCGACAGAGGGGTTTTGTGGATTCTATAGGCGAATTCTGGGATACCACCTTAAAATACATCATGATCGTTTCCTTCCAATTCCTTTCCCATTCACCATGCTCAGTCATTCTGTCATTTGAAGCTATGCAGTTGGCAACAATCTCTGAGTAACCCACGACTGAAATCTACGTTTACCTAGCCACTCCTTTACAAACATCTATCGTTTTATTAACGGTTTAGTGTACTGCATTCTACAGCTTTAACATTGACATCATCAGTTCGCATCCCATTCGGAGTATAGATGCATGACTTTGTTTTGTGTTTGTGTCGTCTTGTGTAGGTAGAGGCTTTCTGAAAGGCCGATCCTCCCTTAAAGGCATGGGTGCTACGGAATGACTATAAAAAGATTCATATACACTGCAGATAGGAGGACATGAGCAGCAATGTTTTTGAACCCCATGAAGCTTAAAAAATGACCTGTGTATGCTTGTCTTTCGTCAAAATGACTAGTGACTAAAACGTTAAAGCGTGTGATACGATACAGATAGCTTCAGCAATATAAATAATTATGCATTCATATTGCCACATAAAATAATCCGGTATTATGAGTGTTTTCCTCTGGCCTTGAAAACACTTCTTTAGTAGCATCTGTACTTATGTCTTCTCAGTATTGTAAGACTTCGTAGCAGGAAGTTTTTTTGCGTCGAGGAATTAGTAGCGGTTTGTTACGTGGAAGGTACTGGAACTTCGGGCTTAATAATATGCAGGGAATTAACTTGAGTAGCCACCTACATGCATTTAGTAAGCAGGAAATCAGTAAGTTGGTAACCCGCAACAAACTGATTTATACTGCAATCCACATAGCAGTCTGAAGCCTTTTAAAAGGCCATATCCGACAGCTGTCACTTCAGTAGCTGTTATTATTATTATTATTATTATTATTATTATTACATTATCTCCTTTATGCAGGGTATTCACACTTACATACCCGAAACAAACCATGTTTCTAGGGTATACAGTGTCGCAGCTATTCCGCGCGTACTGTTAATGGTGCATATCGCGCTGTCTTCAATATTAAACCCTTTTGTGCTTCTACATCAGCACTTTCCGCAGTACGTGTGCTGTGCCCAATATAGCTGTTTTCTGTAGTTCCTTGATATCGTGCTATCCTGTTATGCTGCTCAAGTATTTTCTGAAGGATTTTGAAATGGTTCCAGTTGCCCCTATTATTACTGGTATCACTTTTGTTTTTACATTCCACATGCGCTGTATTTCCATTATAAGACCTTCATATTTTGGAATCTTCTCAGCTTCGTTCTTTATCACATTTCTGTCTCCCGGGATTGCTACATCAATTAGCATACGTGTTCCTTTTTCATTATCCCCGATTATAATGTCCGGTTTATTGTTGGGGATGGTTCTTTCGGTTTGCACTCATTGATTCCATAATATGGTTACCTTGCCCACTTGACTTGTTTCTACTCATTTCGGTACATGTTCATACGAGAGTTCACTGTCTGATTTTACCCCTAGTTCCTTACATATATTGAAGTGTAGCTGGGCACACACTCTATCATGTCACTTGATGTACTGTTTGGATTATTATTATTATTATTATTATTAGTAGTAGTAGTAGTAGTAGTAGTAGAATGCCATCCATGGATTATGCTTAAATTGTCCAATTTCTAATAAACGGTTTCCTCATACCTCTATAGCCTGTCGGCCAAATGCGGCAATGAGCAAAGTTTGTTTGAAAAAATGTCTGGATTAGTTAGCACACACAAACTAGCACGTCGGCAGCACGTTAAATATCGGTGTCGTGATTAATGTGGTCTAAACTATTCGTTCGCTTTCTTTTCCTACAGCACGGCACATCTTTAGGCGCAATTGCAAAATTGCGAAAAGTGACCATTAGCTTTGTCATGTCTGTCTGTCTGTCTGTCTGTATGTATGTATGTGTGTATGTGTGTATGTGTGTGTGTGTGTGTGTGTATGTATGTATGTATGTATGTATGTATGTATGTATGTATGTATGTACGTATGTATGTATGTATGTATGTATGTATTTATGTCCGTCTGTCTGTCTGTCCGTCCGTCCCCACGCATGGAACTCGGCCCTCGCTGGGCGGATTTTCATAAAATTTGGTACTTGAGTATTTTCCAAAAAATCTGTAGAGAAAATTTAACATTCATTAAAATCTGACAAGACTAACGGGTACTTTACATGAAGACCTGCGCCCACTTGTGACAGTATCTCGCTGAATTCTTATTAGAGGGACGAAACTTTTCAGACGAAAGTTGTGGGGAAAATCAACACACACTTTATATTAACAACTTTTCCGAAAATCGTGCCGTTTATGGTATGATGTGGAAAAATATGGTAAAGACAGACAGGCCTCGGATAACGTTATACATGAAACGGCGAATGCGCTTTGCATGCTGGATAACTAAGACCATAGGCACACACTCAGAATATGCAACACTTATTACTTTTCCACGGCAAAAATGGTTACGCGAACGCGCCGCAATATTACGTTATGCGTACATTGCCAGTCACATTGTTTCTGTTATTGTCCGCCATGTCAAGATGCTGAATTGCCTGTGGTCGTCTGATCTTTAATTCACCAAGGAAATACTTAAGGCTCTTCAGTAACTATGTATTTTGACCTTTAATGCTGTCGAATCTGAGACTTTTATTAAGAATTCCATTTCAGTTCGAGAATTAACCTTCTCACAGCTGCGCCGATGAAGATCCAAGTCTCCTGGGGTAGGAAAATTTGTAAATTGATAGTTTACAATCGACATTTCGAAGGAAATTTTGCCTCCATTTTTAGCGTGGCCCAGCTCGAGGATGGAGGCACCAGGCCCTCCGAAACGTTGCTTACTTTTGCCAGTCTACAAGGCATCATATTCCAGAAACATAAATCTTCGATCTCATTTCACGTAATTTCGGCCTCTTGAAGTTAGTAATGCATCTTTTCTTGTCAATCAAATTTGAACTTATACAATTTCACTTTTCTCCTTTGCCATACTTATCATTTTAACCAACTGGATTATTCTGGCATTAAATTAAGTGCTGTCGCGGTCTGTTTAATATCACACATAATTACATGACCAGAAATACAAGCTGCTCAGTCCCGCTTGAAAGGCCACACGGCCAGGAAGAACCAGCCAAGCACATCGCTCGGGTCTTAAGCCCAGGGCGACTCCCCTGCAATTAAGTAGCTTCTGTTTCTTACTGCGGGTCCTCGTAAGGACAATTCACCTGGCATAACGCCCTCTGCCAGTTCGTTAACTGATCTTCGCCTTGCTTGTTCATTCACTCAGCCCTAACAATCCTAAAGAAAATAAGACTATAATAAAGAAAACGGAGAGAAAAAGAATCAGCGAAGAAAAGAGAACCAGGAAGAGCATGTGTTTAACGGAACACTTAGTGTCGTGCACTTGTAGTGGGGAAGTACCTGAAAATCTAGACCTGACTACTGGTTACCCTGACGCTGGATTTACAGGTTTGTCCTCAGTACTTCTAGGCCAGAACAATACTTTTCCGTAATTTACGAACAAGACCCTGTTCATTCATTCATTCATTCATTCATTCATTCATTCATTCATTCATTCATTCATTCATTCATTCATTCATTCATTCACTCACTCAGTCACCCACTCACTCACTTATTCATTCATTCACTCACTCACTCAGTCACCCACTCACTCAGTCACCAACTCACCCACGCACTCACTCACTCATTCATTCATTCATTCATTCATTCATTCATTCATTCATTCATTCAGTCAGTCAGTCACTCACTCAGTCACCCACTCACTCAGTCACCCACTCACTCACTCAGTCACTCACTCACTCACTCAGTCACTCACTCACTCACTCAGTCACTCACTCACTCACTCACTCACTCACTCACTCACTCACTCACTCACTCACTCACTCATTCAAACGCAGTCCATCCGCTGACAGGTCCATAGCCTCTTCCAAAGCGAGTTCCCGACCGAGAGCGAGCTAGTGCTTCCTATTTCAGTTTCCAGTATCCTCTCTTTTCCTTAAAGGTCATCCAGTAGCTGCTTACGTCTTCTTACACTTCATCCAGTCACTTCTTCTTTGCATTTTTCCTTCAATAACGTGTTTTAAAAGACAGTTCCTACGCAAGATATGACCAATCCAGTTAACTTTCCTCGTCCAAGTTTCAGCACCATACAAAGTTATACACCGAATGTATCACTGTACTAGTTTTTCCCTTATACTTAGCTAAATTTGCTGAGTATCTTCTTCTTGTTGAATGCTGCTTTTGCCATGACAATCCTGGATTTAATTTCACGTGTACACCCGGCATCATTTTTTATCAGGTTACTCAAGCAGTTGAAATATTACACATTCTCCAGTTCTTTTTGATCTACCATAATCTGTACTGGGGATGGTTGTCTTGAGAACTTCATTACCTTAGGTTTTTCTATATTCATATCCATTCCATAGGGTCTTCTAATTTCAATTGGTCTATCAATAATGCCCTGTAGCACCGTTTCTTCCTTAGACAGTAAGACCATATGTTTACCATATTATCTTCCAAAATAATCGATGCCATACACGCTATCTATTTAAAACAGCGTCGGTCCGTCCCTCTTCTACCTACTCACAGTAGGTGTCGAGGTTGTTTTATTTTCAATTGATCAAATTCAGACACACACAGCACAGTTGGTAGGACTCCTCTGGACGAGGGATCGGCCCGTTGCAGAGACCTCTACCTGACAACACAAACACTCACAAGAGACAAACATCCATGCCCCTGGTGAGATTCGAACCAACGATCCCAGCAACCACTCGGCCGCAGAGCTACGCCTTAGACCGCGCGGTCACTGGGATCGGCTAAAATAGCGTCGGTACAAAGCAAAATAATTAGTCTTAGCCTTACACATCTCAGTGACCTGCCTCACGATTATTAACCTTTTAAAGCCTAGCGGTAACTTTACATACGACCAGGTTTAACATTAAAAAATTCCACGTGGTGCCCACATTGCGTTTATGTGTTTTGTACGGATCTCAGAACAAACAGCAACTTTTGCCTTATAAAACATTAAGAGACTGGTTTTTATAACCGAAGTGGGGAGTGTTTACAGCGCGGTACGCACTGAGTCCTTATCTAAAACAGATACGCTTCGTCTTTAAAGGGTTAGTGTACGATTTATGGAACATTTTTCCCCATCCACCAGGTTTAACATTAAAAAATTCTACGTGGTGTCCACATTGCGTTTATGTGTTTTGTACGGGTCTCAGAACAAACAGCAACTTTTGCCTTATAAAACATCAAGAGATTGGTTTTTATAACCGAAATGGAGAGTGTTTACAGCGCGGTACGCACTGAGTCCTTATATAAAACAGATACGCTTCGTCTTTAAAGGGCTAATAAAATAGAGGCACGTTACATGACCGATTCTTTTCACAACACTGACCGTTCAGTAGTAGTTTATAATCACGTCGCTTGACGCCATACACACCGAACATCACAGTGGAAATTTTAATGCGCCTGCTTCTAATTGAGCACGCTGCGACTGCATTTGTTAGCTTGGAGACTGAATATTCTACGGTTTTCCGTGTTTTTTATCTTTGCAAGCAAGTGCTACGAATGTAACAAGCAATAATGCCACGACTGCTTCCATGCACTCACTACAGCACGTATGCAAAAAGGGTGTCATTAAACAACTTACAAATGAATAAACGCCATGTAATAAATGTTCAAGAAGCATCCGATCCAGACTTGTAACTAGTATAGAGATCACGAGAAACCCATACAAATTTAGCCAACCATAAAGGAAATAAACATTTTGAAGATCTCAGAGCAGATTGGATGTTAATTTAAATATATTTATATAAAAGAAACAGGGCGGGAGGGTGTGAGCTGAATTCAGTAGCAAGCTCCCGTAAACAACCCAGCGAACTGTCAGGTTTCATTACGTGCGGTGAATTTCTTAAGCAGTTTAGCGACTGCTAGCTTCTGAAGGACTCGAATGAATCAGTAACACAAATAATGCAACCAATAAAAAGAGATGTTAAAGCAATAACATATTCTGATGCGGCTAAAAGGATAATTCGCATGTGTACTTAGATATTTGGAGGCACAATGAAAACACAGAGACCCTTCAAATTTGTGAGCGTTATTTCTTTGCTTTGTGTTCGACCTGCTGTTACGTCACAGAGAAGGGGTTCATCCATGCAGCAGATGGTGAAGTCAAGAAAAGGGAAGGAAGTCACTGGGGGTTTAAGTTTAAGGAAGTAGGCAAATATATAAGAAGAATGGCCTCAAATTATCTGTCTGTCGGTCTGTCCAGCATAACACACGCAAATGTGTCCATCGGCCCCTACAAACAATCATATCGACATGGCACAGGTCGGTGCCATATCCTGGGTGCGACTGTCGACCTGGAGGCCGGTTGTTGTGCCTGAGGTTTATCGCGGTCTCAACAGTTCACGACAGGAAATAGTAAATTAAAATAAGATGTCCTAGTGCATTCGACGCTCTATCACGTCCCTAAATGCATAATCTAAAGCCTTCATGGTGACTGAATTCAATAAAACTTTCTCAGGCCAGCAGCGGCGTCGAATGGTTGAAGGGCGAGTGAACCAGCGTTTCGAGAACCATTTCTGTTCTCGTCATCAGGGAACTGATGAACAGAACAACAGAGATGGTTCTCCTAGTTCACTCGCCTTCAAGTACTTGAAGCGGATGCTAGGCTGACAATGTTTATGTATCTCTAAGTCTCTTTTCCGAAGAGTCCAGCTCAGCTATGGAGTCCTCAATGCCGCTCCTTCAGTGGGCACCGGGTAATCTTGCTGCAGGCTTAGCGAGTGAGAGGAATCAATGTGACCACTCGCCCCATCTAATGCCGAGGTTAAGAATGAGTGGAGATAAAACTCCTCTTTCCCATGTGCGTTCATGACGTCTGCAGGGAAAATTCACCTCTGCGGAGAAAGGCACCAATTCCTCAGCACAGCTGCGTACGTGTTAGAAGTTAAAACACTGATATCGCCCAATTTTAATGATACCACCCTCCAGCATTCGCATGTTCATTTATGCCTATAAAACTTGGAAAGAAATACAATGAATGGTACACCGAATATGATAGGTGAAATACACGTTTCCTTTTTTAATTGTAAATATTTTGTACCTACAGTATTCTGCTTCGTTGCCCAGATTATATAAATAGACATACACGTATGCGTATGTATGTATGTATGTATGTATGTATGTATGTATGTATGTATGTATGTATGTATGTATGTATGTGTGTGTGTGTGTGTGTGTGTGTGTGTGTGTGTGTGTGTGTGTATGTATGTATGTATGTATGTATGTATGTATGTAAGTACGTACGTATGTATGTATGTATGTATGTATGTATGTATGTATGTATGTACGTACGTACGTACGTACGTACGTACGTAGATGTAAGAAGGATGGACGAATGTGGAAAAATATAATCCAGAAAATGCAATTTGAAGAAAGGGAGGATAAATATAAATTACGGGACGGAGAGTAGGAGAAGAGGGCAGTAGAAAGTACACAAACTCAAAATGAGGAACAGAGACACATATGAATGTAGGTAGGAGGAGAAAGCAGTGCAAGGCAGTGTGGACAGACACGCAAATTCGCCATAATCACTCTCAGGGAAGGTTTGCGTGTCGCATCGTCTGCAGAGGTCTCCACCGCCACCTGCTTCACCTTGTGCTACTCCTTTCAAGAACTCTTGCTTATAATAATCCGTGACCCCAACGCACATGACGTCTGCACTTGGACCCCCCTTGACATATGGCACATTTCATGCGTAGAGTTTTATAGGCCAGTGATATTGTAGCTTGTCTTACAATCTTTGGTAACGTATCACTGCTCTCCTTATGTGGCCACTTCCTTTCTTTGCGTCTCTCATCTGCATAAGTCACTTCCTTCCCCCGTTTCACTATTGTTCCCTGCCAAAGGGATGAGTCAAATTTTAATAGCTCATGCTAAAGAAGCAAAGTTGAACTACCGTATAAAGGCTTAACGAAAATAATACAAAATACTAATATATAAGCATAAAGATATTGAAATAAACAGAAATGAACCTCTAATAAAAATTACCACAAAGAAAAAATCAAAGAAGTGTATACAAACAGATAATCTATAAATTAGAAATAAATGTACACCAATAAAAGCAACAAACAAATAAATATGTAAATATACATTTTGTAAAGGTTGTGTGAGAATACAGGATGGAAAGCAATGAAAGGAAGAGAGAAAGCGTCGAAAGGAGAGAGAAATTACATCTGGCTTAAGAAGGAGCAGGATGAGGAAAAGGAGGAGGAAAAGAAGAAGCAGAAGAAGAAGAAGCAGAAGAAGAAGAAGAAGAAGAAGAAGCAGAAGAAGAAGAAGAAGCAGAAGAAGAAGAAGAAGAAGAAGAAGCAGAAGAAGAAGAAGAAGAAGAAGAAGAAGAAGCAGAAGAAGAAGAAGAAGCAGAAGAAGAAGAAGAAGAAGAAGAAGCAAAAGAAGAAGAAGAAGAAGAAGAAGAAGAAGCAGAAGAAGAAGAAGAAGAAGAAGAAGAAGAAGAAGAAGAAGAAGAAGAAGAAGAAGAAGAAGAAGAAGAAGAAGCAGAAGAAGAAGAAGAAGCAGAAGAAGAAGAAGAAGAAGCAGAAGAAGAAGAAGCAGAAGCAGAAGAAGAAGAAGAAGAAGAAGAAGAAGAAGAAGAAGAAAGAGGTAGTACCTCTTAGAGACGGCAATCAATGCTCAGTTTTGTATCGGTAGTGTAGAGACTTCTGTCAACGTAAAATAGTATCAAAAGGATTTTTAGTGCTCAAGTAGGCTTATCTAATTACAAACTCAATTTTATACACTGTACAGCCTAGTAAGTTTATTTCCATTCTGTAATTACAATTGCTACGACATATTCGTAAAGAAGTGAAACATTTCCCCAAATTGTATGCAACAGTTTGAGTACCGGATTTTGTGTATTTTTGAAAAAAATAGGAGCGGGCTTCATGTTATGCTGCTAAAAATTTTCAAGATACAGAAACACGCTTAAGCTATGTAGGTATCGAGTAATTGCTGCCCACACCATACCCTACCTACTTGTATTTATCGATATCAAGTGACATTCCTTCTGATTCTGGAACATAAAAAGGCCTAGAGAGAGCATACCAAATACTCAAAACTTTTACTTTAGAGGTCTTGGAATTTATATCATTTCACGCTTAGATGGTCTATAGTTCGCTTTGAAAAGAGATCTGAATTGCTACCGAATTCTTATCAGATGCTTACTGGCTTTTTTCTACCACCCCGTTGTAACGAAATGATATTGCTTAAACACACAGTGGCAGAGACCTTAACAAGCGTCCCTACCTAGCAGGAAACAGGCCCATTTGTGCATTATAAGAAAGGATTCTTTCTCATTATTACATTACTCTTGCCCCCTTCCTTTTATTAAAAGTTCACCCTCTCAAGTCCCACACATCTGACCAAAAAGTTCAACGAAGCAAAAATGCTTTCCTTAACTCCCCTTCCCCGTCCCGCCATTTTCTTTCTCACGGAAACCATAAGTCGTCTTGGAACACAATATGTTGCGTGGACCTTCTGCTTGGCTGCTCATGTTATCTTTTGGCTGTCTGTCTGTCTGTCTGTCCGTGTGAAGGGTTTCAGGAAGGAGCGAAACTTTTACTCAAGATTCCTCCCCTTTTGAGTCACGGAATAAGTGGAGTGAACAGTGAAATTCTACTCAAGAAGTTACTCTTGGGATTGTTTGTAAGGAAATAAAGAATGCACAGTAATGACGTACGTAGCAACTAACAGCTTCCGAACATATCTGAGGTTTTGCACCTTTAATTTGTTTTCATAGCCCCTATTTATTTATTGCTGTTATAAATCAAAAACTGTAAGGCTACTCTGAACCCACAGTATCGAGTATTGTATGAAAACATGATTGCGAATGACGGAAATCCATGCTTTTATGGGAACAGAAACTTCATTAGCACGTAGGCAAAAGCTCGCACTTTTCACACTATAATCCAAACTGCTAAATAATTAGACATTAAGAAAACATTTTGGGCTTGTGCAGGCAGTTCGCTGTTACATATTTTTTCGAAGCTGAAAGTTCTACATATATCACATTGCATATTCATAAAATGTCTCTTTCCATATATTTCGTTAAATATTAACAAACTGACAAATGCTCCAAGTTAATGTTGTCTGTCATAAGAGGAACTACAGTCTGTGGCGTGTCACACTTTTTTATAAGATGAGCCCGTTTAGACAAATATTAACAAATTCAGAATTTTTTATTATTGTAAAATAGCAATTATAATCAACGCAACCAAAACAAAACAAATTTGTTACACAAATTTTAGTGAAGATGAATAAGGAATATCATCGAAACAAGTTCTGTAGTTTCGGACACCGAGCTCGCAGACAGAGAGACAGACATAACCTTTTCACAATACACTTAGCAAAAAGAAGGCAAAACAAGGTTCAGGATAATGGTGGTAATATTCATTTTCGCACAGCTAGTGACGACGTGGCAAACGCTTCGCATTATATGGTATTCAAATACAGTGTGAGAGCGTGAACAGTGACAGGAAAGAATGCGAAAGAAAAACGCCGTGATAAATTGCAAAGTGCTAGCCCACCAACCACCCGCACGGGCTGGCAAGTTCGAGAAAAACTTCAGAATATATATTCTGTAGACAAACTTGATATGTAATTCGAACCCGGGAACTCCAAAATATAACGTAACAATGCTAACCGCTACATCTCGAAGTCCTGTGTGATGTTTGTTTTGTGTTATTTCTGACACATCATCAAATGCATATGTGATAGGCCTATAACGCTGAAAATAACGTACCTTTAACCATGACTGCAAATGACGACGGAGGAAGCAGGCTGGCCCATTTTAAAGCAATATCAAATACATTATTTTTACGACCTGAGTAAAAAAAATACAGGCCTAAAACTGTGCGTAAAATGCACGTGTCTGGGCCAAGATCTGGACACGTGTTCTTCTGATTCTGAAACATTTACTACAATGACGATAACGACGTCGTTGACGATATGATGATTTTGACGAGGAAGACAACAAGCATGACGGAAATGCCGAGACATACAGAGAGACGGACGAAGAATTCCACTCCTTGGAACCTCCCCGTCAAGCGGATGGAAGGTCAGATAGACGCCAAAGAGAAGTATTGCCCTGATACAGTTGGTGCCTTCTTGTAGCCCTTTGTTCTCCTGTCTGATCCATGTTCACACCTGGTACTGACTGTCACAGGTCCAGCGGTCCCCTCAACACAGTCCAGGTGGAACTGTGAACAGCCTACAAGTCGGTTCCGTTTTTAGACCTGCAGCTCAAGTAAAAAAGGTAAAGCAATCCCTGCACAGGCCTGGACAGGCCCTGAGGGCTCTGGGAGGTTGAAGTTCCTAGATTTTAAGACAATCGGCACATTTTGGGGGTGTGGGTTTCAGCCCCCCCCCCCGGCCGCCTTCTCCCCCCCCCCCCCCCCCCCACCTCAAAGAAACATTCCTGGTACTCATTTCTGTTAGAGGTTGAGTCGATCCCAGGGCCGTAGTGCAGCCGGAAGGATTATGTACATCAAAAATTCCAGTGATACCATTGGGAATCGAACTACAGCCGAAGTACTGCTCTGAAATTATCAGTACCACTTGATTTTGTCACTTGCTCACCGCATTTTTACTGCATACATTTGGAGCATTGGCAATAATAGGGATTATAATTATTATTTCATTTGCAAGACAATAATCGTCTTATGATCTTGCATGACTCTCGCAGGACAAACTTTGTATACTGTGGAGCACATCCAGCAATAACAGTTCTTGCAGATCTTGAACCAAGGTATGTGTGATTATACGTGTTATTGCTATTGCAATCTGCTTATCACGTGTTCAAGTCGGCAGATATTTTCTATCATCATGATCATCATGATCATCATCATTTTGTCGGATTTCTCTCCTCGTGCCTAAGGCTCCCGACTTTCAACCGCGCTGTTCTACAAAGAATTTGCTTTCATCTAATTAGGCTGTCTTCTGTAAGAACTTCGAAACCTACAGAAACAATCTGCTGTATTCATTCGAGTGGCTCTTTATCAGCAAATTTTTTCTTCTTCTCCCATTCACGCCACAGATACGCCTACAAAGTTAATGGCGCCATGGGAAAGTACTTCTTGATAAGTTTCTCTGTCAAAGAAATTTCAGGCCATTTGCAGAACCTGAAGGTTCACTGCTATATTCATAACAATTCACTAGTTTCTGTCTGAGTTATATAAATTCAGCCCACACTTGCACACTCTCTTTCTGTGACAGTTACTTCAGCATTATCTTCTCAGAATTACCAAGTGATTCCTTCCGTTTAGCTCCTCCCATTGACAATGCGTACTCACTTCTAACCTCTTCCAGGTGTGACATACTTTATATAGCCCATGTTCACTCACCGAAATACAGACAAACAGCTACTGCCCGCAGGCCTATGCAAACTGGACGAAAATTAAGGCAGGCCCAAATTCCTTCAAAATATTAATTTCTTCAACAAGAATTAATGGACACAGACTTAGGATTTTTTAAATATTAGCTTAACTGCAGGTCTACTAAACTAGTGGGATTCTGGTGGGAATGTTAGAAACACTTCCCTTCGAAGTGACATCTACAGAAATTCCAGCCTCCACAAAAGCAATCATTCTATTGGTGCCGGCAATACAGCTCGCCACAGAACGAAAAACATTCAGCTCATTCAAGCCCCGACATCAAAAATATATGTTTATTTATCTTCGCGCCCCTATAAGCATCTATGGTACGTGAGTTAAGTAACAAGGCAAAATTATCAGTGACTTATTAAATTAGCTGGAAGATTGAGCTCGACTTACTTTTGTTTATCAGTGGTTTACAAACAAAATTAGTAAAGCTGAAAATAAAGTTAGCGATTTGTTCTAAAGCTCATTCGCAGCTGAAACATGAGGAATAGTTTTTGAAGTGAATTGTACAACCTTGTTGAATTACAACAGGTGGAAATCGGGAGGAATTGAATGTTCCCCGTTCTTCCTTCCGCTGGAAGTAACTGCCCACAGCGGCACGCTAATCGCTGTGCGACGACCTACGGGGTAGAATACAGGCGTAATTGTGCGCTGTTTCTTTCTCATCCAGTTGTAAACAGACCCTAAATAACGAGCGCGCTGGATAGATTCAAATGACTGGTTCCATAACTTCACATCCTATCTGAAGATAGGGGTCATATCCCTCAAAGTTACAACCTAGCAACAACAAAGATTTAGTTATTGCGGGCCGAAGGTTAAGGGGGCAACTGTTGGCATTACTATGTCATAAGCGGAATGTTCCGGTTTCGAATATCAGCCTGAAATCTTGCTATCCGAGTGACTGCCCTTATTTATTTCCGAGTCCAAGGGGTAGTATTTCAAATTAGGTCACGTCTGGTTCCTTCCACATCCTTGTTAATTCATCATCCTCAAATCAGTCCAGCATTCGACGCTAAATGGAAGTGACAAAGTTAAAAACATTTGTCAAATCAAGCAGCAAACAAATCAATATTATTTATCGTGATATTTGAAACAAATTACGACTTTTTTTGTAAAAAAGTGCGGCAGTACACCGAAGTGTGGTATTGAAAGAAATACCAACACGGTACTCCACTAAACGTATTTATTAATTAAAGATCCTACAGGTTTTGATTAGCCGCCATCATCAGTGACTATGCAAAAACATAATGAAGAGATTTTAGACGATACAATTTAATTTAAAAAATTCCTAATATATTTTCGTATTAGCCCAGGTAATGGCGGCCCGCCGAAACACGCAGATCTTTAATTAAGAAATACGTTTTTAATAGTGTACTCTGTTGGTTTTTATTACAATAGAACTATGACTTGTTTTTCCCTTACCCTTATTTACTTATCTCACGAGATGTTCAAGGCTCCTTTAAACACAAAATGCCGCGTAACATCCCAGAAGAGCAAAAGCTTCATCAACTACACCGCGGCGGCAGTCTGAGATCTCGCACTATTTTCAGACATTTTATAGGATCCCGAGGACAGGGGAGTGGCCGATTGCACCGCCTATACTTGACACAGGGCGACACAGACGCAGAAAAAACCCAGACATACATTCCTGCTCCAAGCGGGATTCACAGTCATGACTCCAGCGTCTGATCGGCAAAATAAATAGGTCTATACGTCGTTGACCGCGCAGCCATTTTGAATGTAAATAACGGGAGCATAATGTCGCAACATGTTTGGCCTTATATTATATTAAACACTGACCATCGAAAAATGGTTAAAGAAGTTACAGAAAGTAATTACTTTTGTATATTTCGACATGTTGCAACCTACAAGTTAAAACGAAGGTCATAGCAGTTCGAGTTCAGGGGCGTGTAGACACAGGTTACAAGTGAGATATACTAAACAAATTTCAAAAAAATTCCGACAAATTTTGTGTAGTTCTCCAGTACCACATTTATAGAAATTTGTTTACTAGTTTCACACACGTAAGATGCGGCAGTATATATTGCAAGACACATCCTATCTTCTATGCTTCAGGTTCATGCAAAAAAAGATAAAACCTGTATTATAATAGTTACGTCTTCTGTGATGCTGTACCTTGTATTTTGTTACGTGTCATCCCGTACCCTGAAGATGGAAGCAGGATATTCTTACGAAACGTTGTAACCCATCTACCAAACTCAAGAGTGTCACGTCCAGGAAGAACGTAAATAACCTTGTTATTCAATACCGTGGGGACTTAATCCTGCATTTATACGGTTTTCTTTTTAAGTAGAGGACAAGCTTTGTACACGTGCCGTTCATTCTATTTTCACCATCCGTAAATCACACAAATTTAATAAATCTGGCCTCCTGCAATCACCGCCATCACAATAATAATAAGAAAAATCATAATAGTAAATTCCTCGGTGTTCACGCCGTTAAGGCGTATCGGGGCGCAGAGATATAGATCCACACATTCTTAACGTCGCCACTAGATGGAGGTGAATGGCCAAATTCACGCCCCAGCCCCTTTGCCGCCAGGGCAAACAGTTCCCCATATCCATTGGATAAGAGGCTGGACTGCCCCCAGAACTGGTTTGGATGTTTGGGAAAACAGAAAAAAAAACCTTGCCCTGCCCGGAATCAAAACCCGGACCGTCCAGCTCGCAGTCTATTAGTCACTATACTGACTACGCTGTCCGGCTCCACAGTCACAACAAGAATAAAGAAAACACTGAAAGTTACAATGACAACAACAACAACAACAATAATAATAATAATAATAATAATTTCACACAGTGTACCTGTTTTTCAACATGAGATAATATTCTCATTTTATTCTCACAGAGTGCAGAAAATGGCGGTAATAATCAATTCTGCTTAACCTGTTCACTGTAACTTAGAGGAGCTACAGCAATAAAACTATACGCGTAATCACTAACATGCATCAACGACTTAAATTAATGAACAATGTGGAAGAACACTGGACTACATAATGAGAAGTCAAGATGGAGCGAATGTAATTGTATGAGATTGAACATCAACGAAACAACACAGTACAATGGTTAAGACAGGTGTCACAGATATATATCTGGAGACAAAGCAAAGAGCACAGATGCAATAATTAATTAGGAAGGAATAAAGAAAACCGAATGATAGAGAAACTGCAGATGCGAATACAGTCACAAGAAGCAAAAGCGAACCGGATGCTTTGAAAGACAGGAAGAGACACAGTGATGGGTCCTCTGACAATAAATTCTTTAAAATATGCAAAAGGCGAGAGCAGAATTTAACTTCAAACTTGAAGAAGGATAGAGACTACAGGCGACGGTTTGCGGACGTGGTAATCAAAGATCGGGTTGTACAAAATGCAGGAAATATCTCGACAAACTCAACAACTATTAATTTCTCAATAAGGAATTTGATCCACTGCTTCGTTTAGTTAGAGTGCAATTTTTATACAAACAAATATTATCAAAAATTGAAGGGCTGTAATTTTTTCCCTGTACTTAACAACTAAGAACTATGCAATGAAGGCACATGCCGGAGTGAAGGTATACACGCAAGTACGCTTTTCCTCTATACCAGATGGAAGGTCAGTGGTTAGTTTCATGCGCCGGCCGCTCTACCCATACGAATAAACTTCCAGTATCCATTCGATAAGAGACTGCGTGGGTTTCAGAGTCGACATGGGCGTGGAAAGAGCAGGAATATCTCTTTTCGTATTAGTGATGGGTTGCCCAGCCCGTGGGCTGAGAGTAAAGAGTACTAACAGAAACACAAGACACCGGGATAGTTCAGCTGACACAGCAGCTGGGTTACGGAGTAGACTACACAGAAATCGTGGTATGATTCCGGGGAAAGGCAATACGTTTCTCTTCTCTAAAGGTTCCGGACCAATTCCTAGTCACACCCAGTTTCCTGTGCGACGGACGTCAGTGATTTACCCTTGGGCCGTAAAGCTGACCAGTCATATCCGTCTAGCTCCAAGATTAGGAATGCATGGATGTACACCGCCATTCCTCCATATGCTTTCAAGGGGTGGTAGTTTATTAAACACAGGGACAAATTTAACTTATAAAAATACCTTTTCTACTCGATAATGTTTCTACTAGTCCTAGCATGACACAGCTTCCTGTAGGCGACATCCTGCAGCTTTGTCTTCAGTGTAAGAAGCTGGTAAACAAATATTCAGTGGTAAGGGAAAGAAAGACGCACAGGTATACTTGTATCTATAATAAGAAACAATAATTAAGGTGTCGGTCAGGGACTTTCAAACGTAACAGTAGCTTAATCGGTCCCGGTTAATTAAGTTTTAAAAAAATAAGGCGTGGAAGGGGGAGGCAGAGCTGGTAGGCGTCGTTAGGAATCTTTATGACGCTGTAGGAGAGGTACGTACGTCATAATTCATTGGTACACCGTGGGACTGCAGTTCTACACAACCTGTTACAGTAGGCTAGCATTTTCCTTCCATTAATTCTGAATTTGACAGACCGCGTGATAAAAGAAGCGGGCTTGTTTTATAAACCGCACGAGAACTGGAAGGATATGACGGAAGGGAAAGAAAAATAAATCGGGAAATTAAGAGGAAAGCTCGCAGAACACCCACACGATTTGTATTTGTTTATGAACATCAACGTCGGTTTTAGAGTTTATTAAATTAACCACTGAAGCGCGAGAGTGTCTAAAGCGACACGCTGGACAGAACAGAAGTCTGTCCGCACAGACATAGATGGAGACTGAATAAAAACAAATTACAACGAAGTAAAAGTACGCTCGATATATCTTCCGATTACACATTCTGAAGAGGCTTTGGTCCCATGAGGTTTTAAAACACTGCTTGCTGCAAACTAAATAAATCGCCCTAAAATGAGAACACTATTCTCTGATTGCTTTCAGTGCGCTTATTACGAGTCGAATAATATCTCTTGATAATTAAATGAATGTATCTGCAGCTTTCGAACAACTGAAACCCTAACGCTACGGCCATGCAGGTCACCAATAACATATTTTTAAATTTGTTATATTTGAATTTTATTGGCCAAACGGGTCGTCCACATCTCATTAAATACAAGGAAGCAGTTACCCTCTTAACCTTTTAAAGCCTAGCGGTAACTTTACATACCGCCAGGTTTAACATTAAAAAATTCTACGTGGTGCCCACATTGCGTTTCTGTGTTTTGTACGGGTCTCAGAACAAACAGCAACTTTTGCCTTATAAAACATTAAGAGATTGGTTTTTATAACCGAACTGCAGAGTGTTTACAGCGCCGTACGTACTGAGTCCTTATACAAAGCAGATAGGCTGCGTCTTTAAAGGGTTAAACTACATAATGTCGAATGCCAACATAATTAGTGACTAATGACTGGGAAAATATGTGGAAGTTCACACTCCTTGCTTAACAAAATATTTACCTGGACAGATGGAGGAAAAACGACAAAAATTCCAAGTCTGCGTAGGCGATCCGTGGGCCAATTTGAGCCTTGTACTCCCAAAATCCGAACCAGGAGAGGTACCTGCTACTCACGGGACTCGAGACGTTCAGTGTTGAAGAAATATGGTAGTCTAACGTGATATATTGGAGAAAATAATAGAATTTCGTAGATATATCCATATCTGGCAACTGTGTTAGATGTATCAAGCGGTTTGAATGCAACAGTTCCGTTAAGCCCTTTCCAAAAAAACAATGTTCGCGATTATTCCCCTACCACTGGACTTCGTATTTAGTTACTGCTTGTACAAAAGGACTGTTAGGCGGACACAGTTAGCAAGTACATTGAACAATAAACTGTACATAAAATACTAACCAAAGCATTCCACGGGACAGTTCTTTTTGAGAAACTAGCAAGTCCTTATCTCTTCAATAAATTCCCCTGATTTAGGGAACCCACAGTTAGTTTCACTGTGCTCACAACAGCACGCCACTTGTCCCTGTCCTGAGCCCATGAATCCAGTTCACGTCATCCCATGAAATCCATTTCAATAGTAACCTCCCACACAAGCATAGGTCTTCTAAGTGGTTTCATTCCCTCAGGTTTCCCGTCCAAAACGTTGTATGCATTCTCTTCTCTTCCATGCATGCCGTATGCCCCGCCCATCTCATGCTTCAGATGATTAACCATTAATATTTGGTGAGGAAGAAAAATCGTAAAGCTTCTCGTGAAGCAATTCCCTTCGTCCTCCTCTGTGTCTTGCCTCTCAGGCCCAAATACATTCCTCATCACCCTTCTCTCGAACACCCTCCGAGCAGTTGCTTCTCTTAATATGAGAGACCAAGTATTATGCCTATATAAGAAGAGGAAAGTTATGGTCCTGTGTAGTTTCATATTTATTTTTGTAATTGCACTACATACACAATCGTTTCCACACCACTTTTGAATCGTGCACACCACCTGAATATCTGTGCACGAGATAAACAATTATCCCCATACACTTGTCTCATCAATTCCACAGTCTCGGCTGCAGTTTTCCCAAGTTTAAAACAGAATTTAATGTTCGCTCTCTGCTCCATGCCGCTACTGTGACCACGTCCTCTACTACCTGCACAACATGGCGCCGTATTTCCCGTCATGCTCAGCGTGGGGCGTTGCGGTGTTGCCAGATTACAGACGAAGGTTGGGCACATGGATGGCATGCATTGCTTCATAGATGGCACTTCTATCTTAGTCAAAATAAAATCAGTCGCATTGTATAATTGTCAGACTGTTTATGTTAACAAGCACTTCCCATTTATCACCTTCCTATCAAGCGACGTCAGGCAGGCAAGCGCAGAGACAGCGTTGAAGTTTGTGTCCCCACAGTACCCAGATGTAACCCTGGCAACAGTACGGGCACCTTACACACCCTTATCGCGACTTTCCTGTTTCCCCATGCGAATGTCGTTTTAACACCTTGAAATGCAATACAATTCTGCAGATGAAACAGAGTGGATGAAAAAATCGACTTTTTTTAGAGGTTAGGCTTAATAAAGAAAATCTGTGCAAGATTTCAGGCTTCCTCCGCGGTAAATTCGAGAATCAAGCACTATTCTTGGACTGCGTGAAGATGGGACCGATAGGCTGTCCCGAAACGTCAGTAACAAGCTGCGAATCTACGCCGCCTAACATCCCAGAAAGGCGAGGGCGACACAATTTATGCAGCTAATAAAGCGAATCTATCTTACATAGAGCGAAGGAATTTGAGGTAAACAATAATTTAAACGTGAGATAAGACATAAAAGTACGCAAAAAGGTCTGCACTAAACCATATCAATCTTACTCTTTGAAACATGGGAAGAAAATTACGGACTTTGAATATTGGAGCAATAGCATCAATTTCTTCACAAGTCACTGAAAAACGCGTTTAATTCCACAGAGACGGCCAAAGAAAAACTGCTGGTTCCAAACACATCAGGTATCTTAAACTGATATGAGTTTTAATGCGACATATTGTGATGATCCAAAATATATGCCATGCAGAAAGTTGGTTTAATGCTCAAATGCAATAAAATTCCTGCTCACGTTGACATGCACATCTCTAAGAGTACACAAGTCATCACAACTGCGTTGTTTTTGGAGGCGAGACGCCTCCAGTACACAGTACATTCTCGCTCAACTGTAAAGTGCAACCTTAGTGTAACGACAACAGAAAGTTCTCCCTGAAGATGACCAAGCATGGTTGAAACATGTAGGAGTGTGTTACGATTGATGAAAAAAAATTCTTTGTGCAGTTGTTGGTGATTTGTGTTTTTTGTATTTTCCTTTGCCTCTTAACATGTATGAAAAAGGTCTATAATTGGATATGTAAAGAGCACTGCCACACAAGTAACACTTTTAACGAATAACACTCTCTTCAAACCAGTAAGTTGATTGACTTTCATCATCAGCAAGAAAATAAAATACTATGATGCCTTTATGATCACTATCACCACCACAAGTAGACTTCAGATCCCCAGAAATCTTACAAATTTCAGCTCATGAAAGTGTAGCTTGTAAGCTTACCAATAGGCCCTTGTCCTCTTTGTCCAGGTTTGGGCTATATTTCGCTGTTTATTACCTTTCTATTTTTTTTCAGTGTGACTAATTAGGCTATGGTTTGGGCGAAGAAGAAACAAATTTTCTTCTTCTCCAAAGCGACCAGACTGACTCTTGGATCCGCCCAACATTCATGTTTAACATCCCTGCCGATACGAAACTCTAAGAGGCGAGAGCTCATAAATTCAAAGCCAGGACGAAGAGACTTCAGTTAAAACCCTGAAGAAGACTAAAATAAATCTACACTGAATATATCCAATTCGTACGTCCCAGAGAACAGGGAGTGCTTTCTATAGACAGACAAATCGGTGAACCTTGTGTGGCGATATAATGGCTCTTTACTCTAACAGTCATGCAGAACACAAAAATAGGCCTGCATTGTGGAGAAAAAGTGCACAGTTTTAGTGTTAAACTTGGCAGTAAGTGTACCAACCACTTGGATTTAAATGGTTAATTAAAAGCAGATTTATAACTTTAATCAAAAATAAGATCTTGTTAATTCACTTCCCTCATTATGCCTCACATTAAATGAAGATGAAGAGACTGACCTCAAACTGTAATGCTGTACAACCTATAGGGACAATGTCGTGGCATATTTGAAAACATGTTCGCACAAACACTTGCAGCACTTCGCCAGCGTTCACCATGAAATTTAAGTTGAACTGTCTTGCAAACTGCATATAAAGCGTAATAAACCCGAACAATATACGACAACCATATAACCAAACGGCTCTTAAACTTTAATGAAGCAGAAAATAAACTTCACAGAAACTCGACAGAGCAATTTTGTTTAAACACAACAGCCTCTGTCACCCGTGTTTTAGAAACAGCAGCTCTCTTGGATGCAAACCGTAATGATAAAAGGCACGAAGGTATAAAACATGCGTGGAACTATAAAACAAACTTTACGTGGAAAGAAATCTAAGAAAACTCTATTGAACTTTTATAAGATCTTAGAAAAAAAATGGTTACTCGTAAATGTAGAAAAGAAACAACAAAACTAAACCTTGCAAGAGGAGTACGAATGAAAAGATGAACAGAATGAAAGAGGCTACAAGAAAGAGTGTAGCTATACAGATAGAGGGATACAGACAGATATATTGGTACGTAGACAGACAGACAGACAGGCAGACAGACAGGCGGACAGACAGACAGACAGACAGACGGACAGACGGACAGACAGACAGACGGACAGACGGACGGATTAGATTAGGATTAGATTGGATTAGATTAGATTGTATAGGATAGGATAGGACAAGATAAGATAGGATAAGACAGAGAGACAGACAGACAGACAGACAGACGGACGGACGGGCGGACGGACAGACGGACGGATTAGATTAGGATTAGATTAGATTGGATAGGATAGGATAGTACAAGATAAGATAGGATAAGACAGACAGACAGACAGATGGATAGACAGACAGACAGACAGCTGGACGGACGGACGGACGGACGGACAGATAGACAGACTGAGGGAAGAGAGATGAGTGCTAGAGCAGCCCTGACGGTCTCCGTGTTCTGCGGTGGAGACCACAAAGCTGTTGCAGGAAGCGTGGAGAATCTGTGTTTGAACGAGACGTCAGGTTGAAAAATGTACAGATTGCATGTTCTATTGGTTTTGATCACTGATGCTTTTCGTTGCATCAAGTAGACTGAAAAAGCTTGCTGTTCGTACATTCTTGCTTTAACATCTCCCAAAACCATTTCTTGTGCACGCCAATATATGCGGCCGGGTGTATAAAAATGTGGCTGTTTGTTCCCTTGGTCCCACTGCTTGTGGCAACGAACATATAACAGCCCAAGAGTACAAACATCTAAGGGACCGACACGTATACGTATTGCTACGTGTCAACCAGTGAATCAGTAACTAATGCATGTTCCGACTGCAGAACATATACGTGTAAAAAACAATGATAAATATTCTACATTTGCACGTACAGAGGTATATTACTACAAGGCTTTCACTGATTTTTTGAATCAGATTCCAGTGGCGACGCAGTGTAAGTCACACCCGGTATATGCAGGAAATCAGGAGTCCGAAATATTTAGAAAGTTATGAAAATCGACAGTTTAGTACAGATATAAGGATGAACGATAACTTATTTTGCAAATCGAAAATGCAAACAGTAGAAATGAGTGGGGCCTACACTTAACAGAGCACATGTCTTCCCCAAATCTGTTGTTTTACAATTCCTATACCTCGACAGCCTTGATACTTATTCATTTATGCTAGATTCAAATCTCTCTTTGCAGAGCTAATTACACTACACAGTCATAATTACACATACTTCTTATTCGTCAGACGTACACACGATTCAAATAAAAATGGTAGACGTGAAACATCATCTTACGTTAAGTGAGGTACCTACAATTTTAAGATAAACCGATTGTGAAAAATATTTATAAAATTACATTTGACCTTCATGTCAAGTAGCAGATATGTTTGATTCATAAAAGTAGAAATCAACTTCCCCGACACAAATTATGCAGCTACTCAGTGCGACGCATGCTTTGTCCCCCAGTTACTTTCTCTTCATTTAACTTAAATATTTTCCCGGGCCTTTGTTCTCAGATACCCTCAAATTTAGGCCTTGGCTCACAACGAATGGACCAAGTTTCACACTCAACCAAGGTGACGATTTTATTTATTTAATTCACTTTTATCTTTCGTCCAGACGACGGTAAAATTTCGGTAAGAGTTTATGTAGTTTTTATAAGAAAATATCCACTAAATGATTACGAAATATGGCCCAATTAGAACGGCCATGTTTAGATCTGCCTTTTCACTACCATAACGGTTTTTGCTCGCCTGAGACTGTTATCTTAGCGAGGATATCTGAAGTGGCAGAACTATAAAACCTACTCAAAGTGTTGGAGCGGTTGTCACGTAACATTGCACTATACCACCTTCACTCACCTATGGAGGGCGGTCACACAAAGCACAATTATATACGCAGTTAGCCATCATACTATTCCAGGACCACAGTAAGGTCTATAATGCAACAAACTGAACTTCCTGCCGTTGCATTAGCCACTTAAGCCAAGTGGTAATTACATGCACCACGTTCTTTAACGTTTTAAAGTTACGCATTTGATCAGTTTGGTTCATATCGATTCAATATACTTCGCGCGAAGCTCAGTTCTGACTTGAGCAATTTCCTTAAGTGCAGCGTGCAATAAGGCGCCACTTCTTTTACATACGAGTGCCTGATTAACAAAGCACATGAGTGTGGCATTGTGCGTGTGTGCGTGTGAGTGTAACATTGTGTGTGCGACAGTGTGTGTGTGTATGTGTGTGTGACATTGTGTGTGTGAGTGTGGCATTGTGTGTGTGAGTGTAACATCGAGTGTGCGACAGTGTGAGTGTGACATTATGTGTGTGAGTGTGGCATTGTGTGTGTGAGTGTAACATCGAGTGTGCGACACTGTGAGTGTGACATTGTGTGAGTGTGGCATTGTGTGTGTGAGTGTAATATCGAGTGTGCGACAGCGTGAGTGTGACGTTGTGTGTGTGAGTGTGGCATTGTGTGTGTGTGAGTGTAACATCGAGTGTGCGACAGTGTGAGTGTGACGTTGTGTGTGTGAGTGTGGCATTGTGTGTGTAACATCGAGTGTGCGACAGTGTGAGTGTGACGTGTGTGTGAGTGTGACGTGTGTGTGTGAGCGTGAGTGTCAGAGAAGGTAGGCCTATATGTGTAAGACTGTGTGAGTTTGTGGGTGTGTGTAAGAAGGTGTGTGTGAGAGTATGTGTGAGAATGTGAGTGTGTGTGTGTGTCGCGCAAAACGACCTCGCAGCGCCAGAAATAATTGACGTGGTCTCTTCAAGCTTAGTTTATTACGTTTCTAATCCATTCCAAGCGCAAGTCCGGAACGTCCAAACACGGGAACTTACTTTTGAATCTGCTGGTTGCACAGCATTTCTCAGTGTTTCTCTGTATTTTGTGTTTAAGCCAGAATTTTCGATTGTCGAATCCTCAACAGAGTCAGTAGCCCAGCTACTTTCATACGAGCTTAGAAGAACTTCAATAAACAGTATATCACTGGCAAGAAAATGAATATAGCCTTCGTGCATGTACATTGCAGTGTTTTTCAATATTTGACGTCAGATTCAGCGATCAATGCTGACAACCTTACAGTAAAAGGGTCACCACACCACATGCATAAGCACGCACAGAGGGGAGAAGAGGCACAGCTCCAAGGCATCCGCAACCCGGCATTAGGACGATGTGTGCAGTCAGTGCCTCGCTCCGACAACCTCACAGTAGGGCCTGCAAATACGGTTCCAAGTGGTTGGATAACTTATATATACATTGCAGCTATTTTTGCCTTCAATATTCTCACTATCACAGTTTTTCTATTGTCCTCTCTTTCTGCATTTTTTCACTTCCTCACACGCTGTATCTTATATTATTTTAATCTTCCCTTATTTCTTCCTTAGTCTGTCGTCTTTGTTAAACCTGTATATGTTCCTACTTCTTTTAATTCATCAGAAACTCGGCGGGACTCTATTCCAGGGGCGTACAAATTCCGCACGCCAGGTTGCCCAGGAGATTAAATTTTAAATGATGGCGCCTTATACCCTACAGTGGGTCTTCAGTATGGAACTTGTTTTATGTCATCCTTCTGGGGTCTAGAATTTTTAGACGGCTCCTAGATCTTCGAAAATTTGTGCACCCCTGCCCTATGCATCCGCCCACTTAGTAAGACGTGGGAATACGAGTAAATCTGTGCCAGGAAACTGCACTCCCACTGAAGATCATAAAGCTCAAACGGTACGGAAAAACTGGTTTGGACACCCATGGCATAAAAAGTTTGATAACGCCGTATTGCACTTCGGGACCGGCTGATGAGCTCGTTAGGGCCCCCAAACCCTCCGCCCCTCTGCAGTAAACCGAATGCCGGCCGCTTCCATCTCTCTTTGGCTTCTAATTGGATCACATTCCAACCGGCAGCAGAGTAATGGACCAATTAGATGCAGTAGCGGAGGGAGAAAACCGATCAGCACCAGGACAGCCAAAGTAAGGGACAATATTCAGAGAGATGCTACAGGGTTATTGTAGTGCAGAATTGTTTAACGAAGTAAAATATGTTTGCGAGATTTAAGGTTCTCACTGCGGTGTCACAGATTTCAAGTCTTCTGGAATGTGACACTGTCTTTGTGTAAGTCGTTCTCGACATTTCGGAAAATCTTGATTTTCAAGGGAGTAGTAGTCCAAGAAGAATGGACTACTTGACCCTTTAAGATGACGGCACTAAGATCTCCGAAACGTCGGGGACCACTCACCGAAGGACACACCATCACGTCTCAGAAAACTTATACCACAATAACTGTTATTTAAATCGAAAATTTACACAACGTAAAAATTCGAATATAATGAAAACCCAAATTTCGAAACGTTAAATGATGTAGCAGTTAATATAAAATATCCCTGCATTTGTATCGGACAGCTAATCTCATAAAAAAATATAAATTTTCGCAACAGCAAAGAAAATTAACTAAATAAGGGTATTTTCGCTGTGCCAACTTGTAGTAGCCTAAATTACTAACAGAGATGACTTTCGAGACTGTAATATGCAGTAGGCACAGCAGGCTTCTCTACATATTATAATCGGAACAAGCCTATTTAAGATAGACTGACAACAGGTCCATAAATGGGAAACACACAACCGATAGTCTATTTTACATTTCCTATCGCTTGTTGTGCGATCTCAGAATCACCTCCGAAAACAAGTGGTTAGTCCACCACATAGCAAAAATCTCAGAACAGAAAGTATTTCCTATACCAGCATTGCATTGCTGCCTGGTCCCATCATCGTCTAAGTGACAATGAGTGTTTAATCGTCAAGATGGCGCCAATCCGAAACGATCAAGAACATTATTACTTTCCTACAACAAGTTACTAGCAAGAGTGTTTTGTTCTATTTCTGATTCCCACACCACGCCACACTGTACCAGCATACCACCAGCTACCGGATCCACTGTACTACAATAGGATTGCCACCGCGGAGGAAGTGGAGTGGTCAGACTTTTAACTTTCTGCAGCCTGATTTACCTGCCAGAGCGGACGACAGTGTCTGCCACGATTCCGTATACATGTTTAGTAGGCTGCACAGATATAACGATGCGAGTCTTTGACAGCCGCAATATCCAACAGCCATAATTTCCTGTGCACTCTACAAATTATGTAGCAGAGAATAATAAAAGTACAGATATACTCAGTAAAGCATTTATGTCAAACTGAGTAGCAGTTACTTAAGATTATAGGCCTACATACCTTAAGTACTTACCCCTGTGTATAATTCAGATCTTTTTAAGAATGTTGGGGTTTTTCATTGACATAATCATTCCGGCCCCTCTACGACCCTGACATCGACTTAGCCTCTAAGAGAAATGAGTATCAGGAATATTTCCTGGATGTAAAGGCGGCAGGTGTGTTGGGCTGACAACCTTACCACCTTCATGTGCCGATTTTCTGGAAATTCTGGGAGTCTCAACATCCTAGAGCTCTAAGAGCTTGTCAAGGCCTTCAATGGGGTAAATTACCTTTACCTTTACCTTCTTAAGGATGGTCCTACGAGCGAGCCATGTGGGATAAGTGTACACTAAATAAGTGACACACTGAATAGATGTGTACTATAATGTTCATATGTGCCAGTATTGTTTAATTGGTTGAAAGGAAAATATATAAAATTAAAAAATATAAATCATTATATACCTGCATATGCAGATAAGGAATTTAGTGAGACCAGTGACAATCCCAATTTCACACCGGCCTGACTGCTGTAGCAAAGGGGTTCCGAGGATCCGAACGTAAATTGGCAAGCAAATTATGAATCATTACTCTAATCATACTTAAATGCTTGGATAATATTATTTTTTCCATGCAATAACTGCTTGTTATTATGCAGCCACAAATACAGATATTAGGTGCACAAAGTTCACGTAAATATCCCCTTTTCAGGGACAAGTCAGGGTCAGAAGGTAACAGCTAAGCAGACGGCATGCTTTTATGTTCAAACCGACAACATGGTGAATATTATAACAGGTACAACACTGGTTCCTTGCTACTTTCTTCTGTTTTTAATATAGTTAAATGGTTTTTTCTGCAGTTTATTAGCGATGTTGTCGCAGCCAGAGCAGTGGTTTTCAACTAATGGATCGCAGGGCTTTGAGAATAAGAAATTATTATAGAAAATAAAAAAAAATCCTCACACACACACACACACGCAGGCGACGTTAAGAAGCAGGGTGTTGGTTCATCGCTGCTAGGCTTAGAGATACCACTGTACAGTACAAACGTTTGAGCCCACGGTATTTACTGACGATACTGAAATAAATAATGTATCATTTCTGCACACAGTAGCCACGACACGCAAACATAAGGCCCGCTCACAATAAGCCACAAATGACCGATTTTATATTCGGAAAAAACAAGACAAGTAGCCGTATATTATTTTACGTGACTATGCTTATTACTTTTCACTGAGGGCAGTACCCGTTGCTATTGAAGTTTGAGGTGAGTCGGGATTCAAGCACTGTTAGTTCAACGTATTTCGGTTAACATACGGCTTTTAGTTACCACATTTAAAATAGGTGCTGGGAACTTTACCTTCAGCTCGCGAACACGCGTCACGTAGAACAAATATGTTGTTTGTCGCACGTCGAATTGTTAAGACTTAAGTGAGCAGGCGGGAAGTAACTATTGACAATTGTCAGCTAAAATAATATCCCAGTACCTTCTGAATAACGATTTTAAACGTGACAGTCATCTAGAGGAAAAGTAGCTGGTGTTTCGACACGGTACGTCTGGTCCGCAGCACGGGAAGGGCTAAGATAAAAAACGCAACGACCGAACTAAAACCTCCTGGAAGAGTTCTGTCAGCTGATTGGATTAGAGAGTAATGCGCGAAACGATCATAAAGATAGAGAGACACACGAAAACAGAATTGTGTTCCTAGGCCTGGTCGCACTGAACTTAATTGGAGAGACATTCCAAGTCGCCTGGTTCAGGTAAGGGCTACGCCGACAAAGCGGCAGAATCTGCTTCCCAAAGACTCATTATTTGTAACTTCCTCCCGCTGAAGGCAGGGCTTCGAAAAGTTGCGCTTCACTCTTACCAGCCGCCTTAGACAGCCGTATCACGGCGATGTATGTACAAACCACGGGGGGACTGGAAAGTGCCAAATCCATTAAGCGAAACCATTCTGTAGAAGATGACGATCACTCTTCTAGCCTAGCAAGTACCCGCTTCTTATGTAACACGAAGATCTTTGCCGTGTGCACAGCAGCCCACCACTGGCCCTTAACCAGATTCAAAAAGTCCCCTCCACTCCTTCCCACCGTTTTTCCAGTACTTTAGTATTATCCCCACATAAAGTTCTTCGTACTGCAGGTCGTCTGTTGCCTTGTAGTTCCACCTGAAAAACTTTGTGAATTTCTCATCTATCCTACGCCTGTTAAGCTATAGAGTAGGCCTATGTGTAAGCCTATGTATTTTAAGAAAGTCACTTGTACAGTTTGATATTTTCCAGTCCGTTCAACACATTACACTTCTTATTATTAAAAACCAACTACTTTGCACATACAAAGCACATATACAGACGATATTGCCTGGTACATATTTCGGCGGTCGACCGCCCTCATCAGGGAATAACACCTAATATTTATAGCGTAAAACCCACTGAAGCTATCGTTTATGTAAGCATGTAAGTTAAAGTTATATACCATAGTTATTGCTTATTGTAGAATTGTAACATCAAGAACAGAAGAATACATACCACGATATAAGTAATCCTATTTTGACGTAGTGATGTGTCTTGTGTGGTCAAATGATCTGAGAGCTACGCTGGGGGTAGCGTAGCTACTCGTAGGGCTTCTCATACCAGCCGAGTCAAAGGTGATGGCCCAAACAAGAAAGAGACAGCCTGGCCCTCCAGGTTTGCGGGGTTGGGCGTGGGGATAACAACCCCATCCCATAAAAAATATTTGACTGAGAAGCTTCTACAACTGTAAACCGGACAACAATTTTGGAACAGGCTAAGGTCCACCAAGGACTGCAATGCCAGAAAATAAAAGAAGATATAAAGTTATTATCCTCATAAATACACCGTAAATCAAGGCTATAATAAAATTCGCTTACAATACATTTACGGGGTTTGAAAAACTTGTAACGAATTTTATATCAGACATGTTATCACTTTGATACATCTTATTTGACAAGCAATAACTATGCCATATCATTTTAAATTATATACGTACACAAACAATGGCTCCATCATGTTTTAACCTTATAAGTTTTAGGTGTTACTTCCTGATGATGGCGGTCGACCGCCGAAACATGTGGGAGGTAATATCATACGCAGACTTACATGCTTTGTATGTGTAAGTTTTTTAATAACAACACGTGACTCTTACAATTTCTCAGGCTTTATTTCCTTCGATGTTGTATCGATACGAATAAATGTTGTTGCTGCAGAGTACAAATACAAATTATCATTGAAATCCGTTCAGCGATGTCAAGGATATCAAAAGGGCCAACGAGGGGAAGAATAAATATGGCCTCCTTATTACCTGTCCACATTAAGAATTTAGCGCGAAGAAAGCACGAAAAGACGCAAGAGTTTGTGTGTGGCAAACGTCAGATTGTTGCCATGCCTCATGTTAACTTTGTCGCTGACCAGACTGTGTAGGCCCAATGAAAAACCTGCATAACTTGCAAAACAGACGGAGCAGCGCTGCTGAGTCAGCTGAAAGGACCAAGTTAGAAGACCGGATTTGAGACAAGAATTTGAGGTTTCCACAAGAGTACTGCTGTCCTTGCTGTTTTCCTTCAATACAGATCTTCTTCCCTCTCCACATACCCCTAAAACACACACACACACACACATATTCTCTCTCTCTCCATCTCTCTCACGTTATCCGGATTTTGTTTCTCTTTGATTTCATCGCTGAGCTAATTTCCAAGTTCACGTCCGTTCATCCTACACATTGAGATGAAGTGGTGTTTCTCTGAATGGTTTGTTGATTATGGTAATGGCGCTTTCTTTTGTTTCACATGATTCATTCGAAGTCCATCCGGTAGGAGCTCTGCTGCTGCTTCTGCTGCTAACCTGGCTGACCTTCCTCCTAGAGCCAGCAATTTTAACAAGTAAACATCCAGCCAGATTCCACCTCCCCTTATCCTGCCTTAATTCTTTTCTCAGAGCTCCCTAAGGCCCTATAACCACTTAACATTACAAGAAGGATGATGATGAAGTTCAGCAAAAAAGAGTGAAGAGAAAAGTGGAACAAAAAGTACTGATGTGCCCCCTCCTACCCCAGAACTAATAACGCTTCTGGAACTGAAATTGTGCTCACAGCTATGAATAATACGCCATTTCCATTCGTGCTGCTTATTTATTCATAGGATGTACTTCCGATCACAAAGACGCCTGTGGCTACTAGGACTTAATTCTAGAGGACGCTATTAAAACTGGAAACGTTGGGGATAATTATTACACCCTTCATCCCCTCATACTAAGGGCCTAGTAGGTCGGCGAAGTCGTATCAGCTACTGATGTTATTCACCGTCGATGTTACGGCAAGTGAAAAATGCTGAAAGAATATTCAGACCGCAAACGGACGAAGTATACAATCGATTCTTAGATTTATAGCAACGCTGTTTCACCTGAACCTGTTATACAGTGTTGAATGAGATTACAAAATTATCATCAATATTGTGGAGGTCTTGTAGTTGTTGTCGAGGTACTTATCTGGACGAGCTTTCGCAAATTATTTATCAGTGCGGCAGAATTTGACATAGTAGGATAGCATAGTCTGTATAGCGCCTGCTACGGAATGGACGGTCCGGGGTTCCAAATCCGGTGTGGGCAAAAAATTTTCTCTTCTCCTTGTCTGTCCAAACCAGCCCTGGTACACACCCAGCCTCTCCAAATTGGGTACCGGGTCTCTTTCCCGGGGGGGGGGGGGGGGGAAAAGCGGCCGGGGCGTGGCGATGAGCACCCACTCCCGTCTAGCGCCAAAGTTAGGAATGAGTACAGCTACACTGATATTCCACCTTTGTGACTTTCTGGCATGTTCGAAGGAGACTTTTACCTCTACGTTCTGGAAATTAATTAATTTGACAAAGACCACGTTGAAAGGGTGAAATTTGTATATTAACCCTTTAAAGACGAAGCGTATCTGTTTTATATAAGGACTCAGTGCGTACCGCGCTGTAAACACTCTCCACTTCGGTTATAAAAACCAATCTCTTAATGTTTTATAAGGCAAAAATTGCTATTTGTTCTGAGATCCGTACAAAACACATAAACGCAATGTGGGCACCACGTAGAATTTTTTAATGTTAAACCTGGTGGTACGTAAAGTTACCGCTAGGCTTTAAAAGGTTAAATAAACACTGTGGCTCGGTCTTAAATTGGCTAGAATATTAGCCTACGCAGATGACATCCCCGTAACTGGGAGATCAGTACAGGCAATGAATGCAGCACGGATAATAATCGAATTATATTCAATAGGCCTTATAGTTAACGAAGCAAAGATACACCTAAAATAAAAATGCCTTTTGAATGTAAAGAACTAAAATTTTATAGAGTTATAAACCAAATATCAGAGCACATTATCACCAAAACCAATATGATAACAGACGTCAAACAACAGAGATCACTGCCAACAGGTGTTACTATGGACTTGAAACTCGCTGAAAGTCAGGTTCCTCTATCACTACAACCACAAGTAAATTATATGAAACCACCCTGTGGCCTGATCTCAAATATGTGACAGTAAATGCTGAGCACTGGCTAAAGGCGGTGGATATGAGAATTCGTGAATAGAAGAGAATTGTGCTTTATAGGAGCCAAAAGAGCGGTCAAGGGCTGCTTTAATACGTACATAAGAGGAATCTCAATTTTCGTAAAGTTACCACTGCTGTAAATATTACACGTGAAAAACAGATCATCCGTAATTTGTAGGTACGATTATAACATCTTTACACCGAATTCCATCCGTATATTCTCAACATGTCATTAGTCTATAAGACCAAAGCCAGATTATAAATGTAGGGTATCATCCTAATATATACCGTGCATAATGGTCCGCGGTATGTGGCGCGTGAGTCACACACTGCTCTCCATGGTTAACATTGAAAACAGACCGGGTTTACCACGGTTCTGACACAGGTTGATACGTACTGTGTTTCGTGTGAGGTACGCCTGACACCAAAGAAACAATTTTTATAATTGAGACTCTGTTTTCTGTGAGGTTAGAACTGAGCCTAAAGAAAGTTAACCATCAACAATAAATTAACTAACTAACTAACTAACTAACTAACTAACTAACTAACTAACTAACTAACTAACTAACTAACTAACTAACTAACTCCATGGAGCAGATGCCTTCTTGAGAAGCTAACAGGTTCTTAGCTACTCAAGAAATTCCCCGCATTTTATGGAAACCGGAGGTTCATTACCGCCTTCGCAAAAACCCGCCACCTGTCCCTGTCCTGAGCCAGCTCAATCCAGTCTATGCTCACGCCACTTATTGAAGATACATTTTAATATTATCCTCCCATCTACGCCTGGGTCTCCCAAGTTGTCGCCTTCCCTCAGGTCTCCCTACCAAAATCCTTATGCACCTCTCTTTCCCCCATACGTGCTACATGCCCCGCCTACCTCATTCTTCCAGAGTTAATCACCGGAATAATATTGGGTGATGAGTACAGGTCAAGTTGCTCGCTATGTAGCGTTAACCATCAACAACATAAGCAACATAGCACAACCACATGGCAGCAGTAAGACAGTTGAAACTAACGCTTAGTTTGCTCTGAGGATAAAGAAACTGCAGACGAAAGAGGCTGTGGAGTACTGCGTGAATACTACGGCAGACGGGCATATGACGGACTTGTGAACAGTTCCTCTAAATTCTACAGAAAAATTGCCGCATCAACCAGCATATCTTCCGACGATTTATGACTACAGAAACTGTCTGAATCGTACACCAGTTGATGTCACTACAAGTGTTCACCCCAGGCGTAAATGGGAGCATAAAATTAAAATGGGTCTTCAAGAAGTGGGATGGGGGCACGGACTGGATTGAACTGGCTCAGAATAGGGACAGGTGGCGGTAATGAGCCTCCGGGTTCCACAAAATGCGGGGAATTTCTTGACTAGCAGAGGACCTGTTAGCTTTTCAAGAAGGACTCTGCTCCATGGAGTTATTTATTTATTTAGTTGGTTAGTTAGTTAGTCAGTTAGTTTTAGTTAGTTTTAGTTAGTTAGTTAGTTAGTTAGCTAGCTAGTCAGTCAGTCAGTCAGTCAGATAGTTAGTTAGTCAGTCAGTCAGTCAGTTAGTTAGCTAGCTAGTCAGTCAGTCAGTCAGTCAGTTAGTTAGTTAGTTAGTTAGTTAGTCAGTCAGTCAGTCAGTCAGTTAGTTAGCTAGCTAGTCAGTCAGTCAGTCAGTCACTCAGTTAGCTAGCTAGTCAGTCAGTCAGTCAGTTAGCTAGCTAGTCAGTCAGTCAGTCAGTCAGTCAGTTAGTTAGTTAGTTAGTTAGTTAGTTAGTTAGTTAGTTAGTTAGTTAGTTAGTTAGTTAGTTAGTCAGCCAGTCAGTCAGTCAATCAGTCAGTCAGTTTATTACAAGTTCTCACAGCTGCCGATTTCAATGCTAATAGTACCAGAGTGTGACCGTGCCCGACGGCTGCCAGTTCATATCGAAATCCATCAGTTTTTGCAATAATTACTACGACATACGTAAGAACATCACAATATTGTACCACATTTCCTTGTAAAAAATGGAAGTAGCCTAAAATTATTCCGGTCAGTGTGCTAGTTATAATCAACACTTGAACTTACGGAATGTCACTAAAATTTTACGAATAACTCCCAGGAAGAAAGCAGTCAGGAAAACAGTGACCTTTTAACTTTTTGGAAGATCGAAACAGTTACTGATTGAATTTGTAGGGTTTAATGCGAGTTATGGCTGTCAGGTCATAATGAATGTGCTATGTACTTCCAAATTAACAAGCAGACACGATCGGCATGAAGAAGCCACACATTAGAAATTAATGTCTTAAAGCCGTGTAAACTGTTTTTGTTCTTGTTCTTGTTTTATTATTACTGTTTGGCGTTATAAAAGTGACTTTAATTGGTCTGGATAACGCATTATATGGCCCCAACCCATAGGCCTATAAATCCCTGTTCTGTTCAAGTAATCTCAGCCCCTCCAATTTATGTGTCTGTTAGACCCAGAAGCTGCTTTGATTTAGTGTACAAATTGTTAACTTGCTGGGGAACATTAGACAGCGAGGCATGATTTCTCGAGACATGATAATTATAATTTGCAGAAGTTTCGTGGTGAAGCTGCTGCACAGGGGTTCTCAACCGGCTCTGTCTCTCTCGCTGTCTCTCTCTCTCTCTTTCTCCTCCCTTCCTTTGTTTTCCACTTACTCTTTTCCTTCCTTTTTTCGTTATTCCCTCTTCCTCCTTATTCTGTCTTACCTTTCTTTCTCTTTGTTTCATTGTAGNTCTCTCTCTTTCTCCCCCCCCCCCCCCCCCCCCCCCCCCACCCAAAAGGCCCCTACTAACAACTGCTCCTCGTTTGGTTACATTAGCAAGATTTTTGAACGCGTGCTGAAAATCCTGAAATTTTCAATACTCAGAGACGCATAAACTATCCGTCATGTGGCATGACTGTGTCTGTGCTGGGAATTAGAAATACCCAACACACAAGACATGCTTGCAATTGAAAATTATGTTACCATTTCTCTTGTTCGACTGCCTGTGAGTGATTGGTTTATTATGTTCGCAATATACAGTTTATTCATCGTTTAAGGACGAAACGTAAATCTGCTTTGTTTAAAGACTCAATTCGTACTTCGAAGTGAACACTCTCCATCTCAAGATAGAGAAGACACACAAAGAATATTTCTCTTTTCCCTCTCTGTTAAACGCAAAATTTGTAATTGCCAGACGTATGATGGCGTCGCCGTGACTGTAGAGCTCACGTTAAAGTGTACATCGCTTTTGCTAGGCATCCTTCTTATCCCTATCACCATCCTGTCAGTCAGAATTCTATGTTAATTTCTTGTTTCATAATTATGCAGTGGCAGGAAACGTATCTTCTGTTTTTCCAGTCAGAACTTTGCAAGCAGACGTTGTTTCCTGCTCACTTCGTTTGTGGCTTGTTGTTACACCTGCCTGCAGACTGTTTTTGCAGACAATCCTAGCATCTCGTGTAAGTTTATTTATTTATTTATTTATTCATTTATTTATTTATTTTTCATTTACCTTGGTTGGTGATACATGGTGATAATAGTGAACAAAATTTTATTTAAAGTTCCCTGATCAGACACTACGGCAATACAGATTTATGCAGGTTTCCTATCAAAATCCTACATGCATTTCCTTTTTCCTTACCTTTATATGTGTCATGCGGTGGTAATACAGGTTGGAGCTGGCCGTGAACCGTTTGCCGCACACCTGGCACTGGTGTGGCTTCTCCCCGCTGTGGATGCGCCGATGTGTGTTTAGCGAACTAGACGTGGAAAATCCCTTACTGCACACCAGACACACGTGTGGCTTCTCACCTGCGTACATGTCAGGTGATATAAGTTGTTACATAGTTTAATGTCGTGGAATGTTGACAGGAAGTAGATTTGAGGTTCTCAAGCAGTGTTGCTGAAGATTTACGTCTTCTGAGGTATTAGGCCGTGTTTACTGGTAAACAGTTACAGACGTTTCGAAATATCGTACTGCCTTCAGGTTCAGGATCATGCGTCCGAGATATTTCGAGCCCTTGTTTTGAACCCCATGTTTATCAGGTTCTCGGATTACAAAAATCAGAAAATGTAACATTTTACGGCGTAGGTTTGCGTATCGCTAACATTTTAGACGTGTCTCTCGAACAGGACCTGGTGAAAATTTCTGTCCGGCTACCGGTTGTTCTGTCTGACGTCTTCGTTATTTTCATCAGATCAGGCGAAGCTATTATTTTACTGCTTGACGCTGAAGAGGAGGGCACTACAATTCCTCAAGACCTCGCTAAAAATTTACATTTCGACATGACATAACATCCCAGGACACCTTAATCTTCTCTCTGTAGACGTAAGCTGCGGAAGGCGTAATCTTAAAACTGAATATGCCTGTTTGTACCCGAACATCTTCGTATACCTCTCTTGTCTCTAAAGAAAAAAGTAAAACCATCCCATTACAGGCCTGGACAGGCCCTGGGGGTTCCAGGAAGTTGAGGCTCCCAGATTTTAAGACAATCGGCACATGACGGTGGTAAGGTTGTCAGCCCTACGCACCGGCCGCCTTTACCCGCAGGAAATATTCCTGGTACTCATTTCTGTTAGCGGCTGAGTCGACCCCAGGGCCATAGTGCGGACGGAAGGTTTATGTCGCTGAAAAATTCCAACGACGCCATCGAGAATCGAACCTGTGACCTTCCGGCTTGTAGCGCAGTGCCTCTACCACCCGCGCCACCGCGTGGCCTTCTCTTGTCTCCAGATTTCAGAACAAAAAAGTATTCCTGATTGTCCTAGAGCCTATGACAGTCCATACATGCATTCGTTGCCTTACGAACATGAAAAGGTAAGCTGTAACAAGTTGTGAAATTTGAAATTCTCACAACGGTGTTGCCGAAGTTCAAGTATTCTGGGGTGCAAAACTTGGTACTGCTTGACCCTGAAGACGTAGGCACTATTATCTTTGGAAACGTCGGAACGAGTCCAACAACACAACGTTACATCTCAAAACACTTGACTCTTCTTATAACAGGCTTATGGGCGTGGAAGAACTTGCCTATGAAATACACATCATGTACAGTTTAGGCGCTAGTTCAAAACAGGACCTAAATACTCGTAATACATAATCAACTGAAATGCCATCTGAAAAAAAACGAAATTACTGTAAGAATCCACCAGTTTTACTGTTGCTAATGTAAGTACATATAATATGAAAGTACGATGAACTGTAACAATAATTAATAACACAGACAGTTTACGTATAATGCAACAATGTGGCCCATTCGCGTAACCACTGCTGTAGTGGAACCACACCAATACATCTATTATCTCATAAACGGCCCTTTTTTCGGAAAAAATTATTGAAGATAAAATGTGCTTTTATTTTCTCTACAACTTCTGTCCAGAAAACTTCTCATTCTAAGAAAAATTCAGGCAGATATTATCATGTACACAGGTCTTAATGTAAAGTACCCGTTACTCTTGTCAGATTTTAACGAGAACTTGAATTTTCTTGACTGATTTTCGAGCAGTAAAATTTCATAAAATTCCTTTCGGTGGGAGCCAAGTTGTTCCATGCGGACGGACAGACATGATGCAGCTAACAGTCGTTTTTTGCAATGTTGCGAACGCGCCTAAAAAGGACGGATATGTAGGTAAAGGACGAAAGGGAACAGCCAAAGAAATGCAGAATGTATGGAGCAAGCAAACGGAGTATGACAGACGGAAGAGAAGAGGAGAGAAGAAAAAAGAAAGATACAAAAATATAGGCCATAGATAAACAATAAATAATTACAAATAATAAACAATAGATAAAAGGAGAATTATGAAAATATATAGAATGGAGCGAGAGAAGGAAGGAATATAAGCACGAATAAGGAAAAAAATGGGAGGGCCCACCTGTGTGTGTGCGCATGTGCCTCTTGAGTAGTGACGGTCTGTCGAACGCCTTGCCGCACACTTCGCACGGGAGGAGCGTTCTTTCACCCCGCGGCGGGCGGGATTTTGGCGAAGGCTGGAGGAGGGCGGCGCAGGCGTCGTGACGTAGAGTGTCCAGCAGATCACCGGCTGAGGACGCCGCAGAAGACAGTGACTCTCCGGACACAGACTTGCGCTCGTCAGTGTCGCCAGTGCTGGGCGGCGAGGACGAACTCGAGATGAGCACCCGCGACAGGAGCGACATGGACAGGTCGAGTGGCGAGTCTGCAACAGAGTAAGGCAGCCTGCATTGTACGGCCCTTCCTGCTCCTGTGAAATTTATTTGCTACAGTTCCTGCTTTTATCACTCTCGCTCCCTCTCTTACATTGTGCTTTATGTGTCATTGTGTTTTGTGGCAATCAGTTCTCACATCAACATCCTCAGGACGACTAGACAGACGAGTTGTCGCAGAAATATATCGTTCGGGTTCAGGATTTCAATCATGGGGCTTGCGATCGTTAACTGTTTTGTTATATATTTCCATATAAAATTAACCCTTTAAAGACGAAGCGTATCTGTTTTATAAAAGGACTCAGTGCGTACCGCGCTGTAAACACTCTCCACTTCGGTTATAAAAACCGATCTCTTAATGTTTTATAAGGCAAAAGTTGCTGTTTGTTCTGAGATCCGTACAAAACACATAAACGCAATGTGGGCACCACGTAGAATTTTTTAATGTTAAACCTGGTGGTACGTAAAGTTACCGCTAGGCTTTAAAAGGTTAATATATTTGTTACAAATTCTGCATTATACAAGTATTATTCCCAAGTTTATTTTATATAGTATGACCATATAGTGTTTAGACTATTGGCTGAACGATCCGAGGATCGATTCCGGAGAGAAGCAAAAGATTTTTCTCTTCAAATCCTCTAGCTTGGCTCTAAGGCACACCCGATTCCTTCAAGAGGGTAAGGCAGCCTGAGCGTGAAGTTGATCGTTTACCTCCATCTGGTGCTGAGATTAAGAATGAGTGGCACTACACATTTCCTCCCCCTGTACACCGTCATGACGTATACAGGGACAAGAGTTATTTTTTTAAAATTACGAACGGAATTTTAGGAACTATTCACCGAATTTAATCTACTCTTAATTTCTTCGTGCACACAATTCTGATTTGTTAGTGCTGGGCGTAAGCTATTGTAAGCAATAAGTCTCACGGATAGACATGAACCAAGTGGAAAAGCACCTGTCTCCATTTTCATCCAGTCACGTACAATTACACCTGTGTACTAGCTCAGCAGAGCCACTCTAGTTGGAATGTCGAAGTGCAGGATAAATTTGCAAAGCGTGAAGTATACATACATATTGCAAACAGCGTAGTTTACAATCAGGTTCAACGTTCCCTCTAATTTTGCTTACAGCTGCGCAGACCTGCTACTGCTCTGAGCAGAAAATTTTTACACGACCTGACGACTGCGCGGCACTTTAAAAGTTTCCTGTAATATGCATGATAAGAATATTTACAAAGAAAATTGAAAAATTCCAGCTGCGCGGCAACAATTCAATGTGCGCGGAAGCATTTCAGTTACTGCGCGGCCGCGCAACCGCGCAGCTTAGAGGGGACACTGATCACGTTGTATGTTCAAACACTGCAGCTACAAAGCACAGTTAGCCTATAGATGAGCTTCCGCATTTGCGAATAATGCCCCCCCCCCCCGCCCAATGACCCAACAGCCCCTAGTCAGCCAGGGCCTCCTCATTATCGAGGCTTCACGATGACACTCAGTTGCACATGCCAAAGTGTGCAGAACTCCTCTGGACGACTGGTCAGCTCGACGCAGAGCCCTCTACCTGACAACAGACAACATTATAAGAGACAGACATCCTGTCACCGGCGGGATTCGAACCCACAATCCCAGCAAGCAGGCAGCCACAGTCACACGCCTTAGACTGCGCGGCCACTGGGATCACTTGCGAAAAATATGCAAGGTAATTCTATTCTAGGGTCTTTGTCAGTCAGTCCTTCCTTCCTTCCTTCCTTCCTTCCTTCCTTCCTTCCTTCCTTCTTTCTTCCTTCTCCTGACGATAAACCTAGATCGCAAATTCATATCACAAACTGTGCAGGAGACCGACAGACCTCAATATAGCGTGCTGACAGACTCGACGAAGCAGCAAGCCCTTTTCAAGGTGTTCTTAATACTTGCACAGACAGTCAACGATGAGGAAGTTATCCTAGCTACGAAATTTGACAATCTCCTCTGGAATTCATAGAAGCTGCCTTGCAGCTAGTTTAGCAGCTACAGCAACTAAGGAGGATCTAGTCAATAAAAGCGAGGGGAATTTAAATGTCGCTATTAATTTCCCTACAGACGACAAACACCATGACAGATGAGCCCATTGTATGACGAGAATGTGGGGACAAGCGCATCATTCCACAGGGCACAGTACAGTCTTCAAAAGGAAGAAGGTACTTAAGTTTTGCAGAGACAGAGTCATCTGTAGGGGAGTACTCTGTTTTGTAGAGAGATAAAATTCTAAGACTGGATTTGGGCCTAACAACGGTGACTCGAATGGAGAAAGGAAGGCAGTGCCTATTTACGCATGACAGCGACTTAAACTGTACATTCATTATCAGAATCAGAGACTTTTTATGTTAGGGTATGCAAATGAGTCACGTGCCTACTAATTCCAGCGACGAGAATCCTTGCTGAGAAGCTGACACATTCTAAAAAAACTCACAGTCTTTTACGAAAACACTGAATTTTTCACAAGATATTATCACCAGACACTATCCCGAGCCAGTTGAATCCAGTCCACACCCTCATTACGTATTTCTTTACTATCCATTTTAATATTATCCCACCATTTAAACCTAGCTGTCCAAAACGCTCTTCTTCAACTACAGTGTGTTCACATTTTTAATCTTCCTCGCCAGGCTTGCATATCCGACCCATCCCATCCCCTCGACTTGATTATTTTTAATAATATTCGATAAAAAGTACGAATTACAAAGTTTCTCAACTAGTAAATGTTGCCAGCTTTTTTTCACCTCTGTCATGTACAAATATTCCCCTTCCCACCCTGTTCCCAAGATCGCGATTCTCCGAATGTAAAACGCCGTTTCCTGTGATGTGATGATGTGTAGTCACAGAAAAACCTACAGACGTTTCGGGGTACTTGTTGCCTCCATATCGGGAGTACACTGAGGCAGGGTTTTCCTCCTAAACATCGTCAAATTCTTATCGGCCTACAGAGCGTCAGCCTCTATAAGCAGATATTCTTCACAGACACCGCCGTGTAAACTTTGAACCTCGCTCCTATTGCACTTTCTGGAACTTGAGGTAAGAGCCTCCAGTTTTATATCCGTGTTGAAAGAAATAAGATCTGCTTATTTTAATCTTCAGGTTTTTAGACGGTAGTCGGGGAGACTTGTAGAGGAATTTGAAACTTATCGAGTCTTGCAACTTACAATGAACAGACCTGCATAGCACGCATTCAGAGGTGGAATTCCAGAACAGTTCGGACAGCAACTGTGCATGCCTTCTGAAGCTACCGCCTCGCGACTCAAACGAATGCCGTTTCTCATTTATTCTAAAGTCAAGACACAATACCTGCTGAAAATATTCACAGGCAGTGTCCACAAGAGTAGGCCTGTACTTGAGTAGCTGTGTATGTGGATTGAAAGTAAAGCAGGGGGCCGGCAAAGAAATGCAATCTGTTCTCCGATAATATTCATACATTATGAAAAATGAGGTCCATTTTCAATTTTTATACCTTCCAAGATAATAAATACAGAGGCTTAAGGCTTTCACGAACTAACTCCAAAACAGCAAAACACCATATTATGGGAATCAAATGGACTAAAGTCTTAGAATTTTTTGACACACATAGGTGCAGAATTTGTAAACATGTAATTTAGAGTTTCAGTGACAAAGAATTATTAATATTTTCAAATTAACTAATATATGAAATGTATAAAAATGATGCATGCAAGAAAATTATAGCAGAGGCTCGAATTTCTGTTCTCGTCCTTAAGAGTAATTGCAGAGGAATAACCAAAATATAATAATAATAATAATAATAATAATAGGAAGAGGATAATAATAATAATAATATAAAATTATTTTGACACAATCAAGATTTTGGGATCCACTCTACACCTACTTACTCTTCAATTTACTAGAAGCTTATATATACACAACCACGTATGTGAAATTCAAGTTAGACCCATTTTAAGTCAGTTTTAATACAGGAATTATCACATATTAAAAACTTCATTTAGAACACCAGATAATATGTCCGAAATTTAAAAATGGCAAAAATGGCAAATTCTTAAAAGGTTTCGGTTGAATATCTTATGGAAGGCTAGCAGTCGGGAGGCAGCACTGTAGATCTGAGAATAATATTAAAAGCGATAAGACAGAAAGGGATATCAAGGTGTAGGATTGATTACACTTGCTCATAATATGATTGAATATTGGGTTTTTGTAAATATTGGGGTGAGCCCTCTAGTTGCTACAGAAAGAGTAATTTCTACAAACCATGAACTTTTAAGTGACTGCCTTGTTAGATGAAGTTACTTTATTCGTTTCATCAATTGCAAATCCAAATGATCCTAGGGAGTAGTGTCGTTAAGATGCTGATGGTCGCTCAGCTGGTCGACACTTACCCCGTCTGATATGTTACCATATACTTACCAGCATACAGCATATCCTGTGCTGCTGAATTGCCATTACCGAAGCATGACTGTCTCAGTGTTGCCGTCAGCAGACCAATTTCACTACGTAGTTTAACAAGTCATAAGTGAGGTCCTTCCTGTCTGACTGGTGGTCTCAGGAAATTCACTGACCCATAACACTTCCTATCTGCGTTTCTCCGTACCGCCTTCTGAGATTAAATCATGACGGAATAGCCCTTACCGAATAAAATGTTCTGTTATTTTTCTGACAAAGTGTTATTCCTTGTAAGATATGGACTTTCTCACCATACCCCTTCTAGTTTGTTATGTGTCAGTTCCCTTATCGATGTGACAACAGAAATGTACAGTTTTTCTTGCTCTCAGATACTTAGCACTGAATTTATTTAACAACTTCAAACCTTCTTGTTTCTTTGGCTGTTGAAACAAGAATACCTATGGGTCTAGTCCAATTTTTAATACGCGTTCTGCTTGGATGGTTGTTTATCTACAACTTAAGCTTATGGATTAAAAATAACACTACATACAGACACATCAAAATGCCTTAAGTTTTAAACATCTTCCCCAGTATTTCTTTAATATTTACGATATCGAAAGAAATGAATGAAACATCTGCTTTTTCGCGACATCTTTATTTTATATTACCGTCTATATACATGATATTTTGAGTGAGCAATATTCTAGAAAAATTGTAAAAGTTCGGTTTTAAATTCGGGTAAAGCATGGATAAAATTGGACTAGCATGGAACACAACAAACAGCCAAAAAACCTGTATTTGTGTGGGATTTAACATTTAATGCAACTTTGATACCAATAAAACTCTTCGAACGGAAGTTACACGCATGTGTGTGACGTAGCACCGAACCTGAAACACTCGCTCTCATATTTACACAACTGTGTCTGTTATAGCCTCTAATATTTTGATGTCTCCCTGCATGTAATAGTGTGTACTAGTTTGATGTCTCCCTGTCTGCAATAGTTTTATAAGTTTAATGTCCACCTATCTGCAACAGTTTGTATCACTTTGCTGCCTCCCTACCTCAGATAGTTTGGAGCAATTTGATGGCTCCCCACCTGTAACACTTTGCATCGCTCTGATACCACTCTGCCTGCAAGAGTTTGTATCATTTTGATGTGCTCGCACTTAGCACTTTGTTATTTTAATTTTCACGAATTTCAGGCAACTGTACTGGATGGCTGTCTCCACCTCGCACATCTGCACAGCTAACATGCTAATACTACTGACCACAGAACTGTGACGTACGAAGAGCTGGTAAATTCGAGTGATACAGAATTCGTACCGCGTTTGAAGAAAATTCGTTGCTTCGTTCAAAATTCAATTAGGGGCAGACACAGACGGAGCTGATAACGTAACCTTCCCTTACAAAGGGAAATGGGCTGAGACTTGGTGTGATTGAAATGAAATAGCCTTTAAGGTAACAAATGGATATGGTCGTTCCGCACGGTTTCCATAGCAGCGCGCCTAGTGGACAGCACAATAGGGCGATGTATCCAGAAGAAGCACGGGGGCGGGGCCGGGGGACTACATAAAACGGTATGCCATCATTATACTGAGACAGAAAACAAAAGAGGCGACTATGTCGCTGTGTGGAGAAGCTATTTCGTTTGACTCTCACCGACATGTAAAGTCTATTCAGAGCATCTGGGAGGTGGAGAGGAACAATTTATTGCAGTCTTCAAAATCTTTTCTGCTGGAAAAGGAAGTGGGTGGGGGCTGAACCAGAAGCATATATGCAATAGATATCTAAACTGGGACCAACGAATTAGGTAAGTTCAGAAACATGCTACTGCGGATCGCTGATATTGGTAATCTGAGGTTTGTGAGGTTGGTGAGGTTTGAGGATCTCCTGGCGGTGACAAGAAACATTGCTATCTTCTGCAATGTGACGCCATACACCATGAGAGAAATCTATCGGCGTTTCTGAGAAATATGTACAAACATTAGAGGCAATTTTTAATAGAGGACAGCCGAACATTCAATTACCCTAAACAATTCTCTTGTATTAACGGGCAGGCCAGTACAGAGTTGTGACAGTCAATCTGTAAAAAGGCATCACAGCTTTGTGAGTTGTGCACTAAAGACAGAGGACCTCAGATTTAACGTTTTAAATCCTAGCGGTAACTTTACATAAGACCAGGTTTAACATTAAAAAATTCTACGTGGTGCCCACATTGCGTTTATGTCTTTTGTACGGGTTTCAGAACAAACAGCAACTTTTGCCTTATAAAACATTAAGAGACTGGTTTTTATAACCGAAGTGGAGAGCGTTTACAGCGCGGTACGCACTGAGTCCTTATATAAAACAGATACGCTTCGTCTTTAAAGGGTTAATTATTCAATGTCCGTTCATTATATTATACAAAAACACTAATCACCAACAAATGCACAAAGAGAGTTTTATCATCAATCGTAACACACTCGTACATGTTTCGACCCTGCTGGGTCATCTTCAGGGAGAACTTTTTGTTATCGTTACACTAAGGTTGCACTTTATAGTTGAGTGAGAATGTGCTGTTGACTGTGTACTGGAGGTGTCTCGCCTCTAAAAACAACGCAGTGCACAGTCAACAGCACTTTCTCACTCAACTATAAAGTGCAACCTTAGTGCAAGGATAATAAAAAAGTTCTCCCTGAAGATGACCCAGCAGGGTCGAAACATGTAGGAGTGTGTTGCAAGTGACAACAAAACTCTTTGTGCATTTGTTGGTGATTAGTGTTTTTGTATGGAGAACCTCATTTCGAACAACTGTCGTAAATTCAGCGGATAATAAATACGCATAACATATTTTAATATACATTTGTTGACCGATTAACTGACGTCCGTATACAGAAAATTGTACATTGTATATAGAATTGTATTCAGAAAATTTGGTTCATAATGGCTCAAGGAAAGAGAACGCTTGGGAGAAATAGGGACAGATAGGCCGATGATATCCGAGAGCCTCATAGAGAAATAGGGCCTAAATTTAGGGACTAACCTGGACTGTCTCAGAAGCGTGGTCAACTGAAGGATTCTGGTAAACACTAATAGACCGCAGGGTTCCATAAAGGCAGGAAACTTGTTGCCTGACTGAGTGATATTAAACTTTCCAAGAAACACTCTACACCATTTCGGTATATCATCATCATCATCATCATCATCATCATCATCAAGACATAATTTTTAGTCTCTCCGTTAGGACTTCGTAATTTGAAACGAAGTAGATTGTCCTATTAAAAGTGTGTAGGACTTACTTTGAAGACAGACACACCAAATACACTTTTGTACATTTCCTAACTTAGTAATATTTCATCTAAGGAAATGCAACGTACGATCGCAGACGCCTGCTTCATTTCGACCAGTTCAGCTGGATATGAAAACCATAGCTTGCCACAGGATACCATCCAGCACAGTCTGATCATATATCAGGACTTGTCTGCTTAAATGTTTAAAAAAGTAAGTGGTGACATCTTCAAGAAACCGAATTATTGCTACGTGGCGATCCCAGTCCCAGGTCGTGTTCTTACAGGTTTTCTAGAAATATTACAAAATTTATCGATATAGAAGTTGTGGAATTCGATGTCATCAAATATGTAAGGTGGCGGCATATATGTGCTTCTCACAGCGGGGTGTCAACACCTTGGAGCCCAGCTTATAAATTTAGATTAGAGTGTGTATATTATCCCTGGACATGAGTTGAAATGCCGAGCAGCATACAGCAGTATTTATGTACGCGCCGCTTCATGTTCATGCACTAACTTCATCACCAGAACACAGCAATCTCTGCACTTTCAAAAGCCACGCTCAGATCTTGTCACAAGAAGGATTTTAGTTTCAACATTCTTAGGACTAAAAGTCGAGGTTGACTTGTGCTTTATTTTCGAAAAGTCCTGGGTTAAAACCTCGGTTCCCCGGATATCCTGAGGTACTTCTCAGTTTTCTTGAGTTTCCTCAAGAAAACTCCGAACCAGTATCTCACAATAGGCCACGGCCGTTTTCTTTGACGTCATTATCCAGCTCATTATATCCGACGCTGTGTATTATAGAACACTTCCTGCAGCCAGAGCTAGTCAGAGAGTCGCCACAGAAACTGCAAGTGAAGGATCTGAAGCCTGATTCAATAACACGAGATGTTTTGGGAAGAATTTGTAATTCTTGCATTACTTCGCACACCTGACGAGATGTCGTGAAACTAGCAGGCCCTAGGCCTATGTGTGTAACTAACTGTACTCGAGTAGTCGGTATAGTAGCTGACTAGCCTACCGGCTGGATGATCGAGGTACTGTGGTTTGATTAGTGACAGGGGCAAAATATTTTTTCTCTTCTCCAAAATGTCCAGGCCGAATTTGGGGCCCACCATACTCCTATTTGATGGGTTCAAGGGGCCCTTACTCGGGGGTAAAGCAACCGGGACGTGACGCGGACCATCCACGTCCAACTAGCATCAAATATAAGAATAAGTGGAGCTATGCCCTATCAGCCTATAAGCTTTCATGGTGCGGAAAATGGTAACTTTACGTACTATTTTACAGTGAATTATACATACCTTAACCTTTTAAAACCTAGTGGCTACTGTACGTACTACAAGTTTTAACATTCCAAAATTACACCTCCTGCCGTCAGTGTACTTTGCACGCTTTGAGTGGATTTCAGAACAAACAGCGAAATGTTGTCCTATACATCATTCAGCAGTTCATTCTTATAATCGAGATGGCACTGCGAGGTACGAACTGGGACTTTAAATAGAAAGGAGTACGTTTCGTCCCTAAAGAATTAAATTTAATGATGCCAATTCATGTACGCGCCCTGTAGTCAATTTCGGGATTTTAACACAAGATATTTCATACCGAATTTATAGGTGCTGGACTCAAGTAACATGGTTCTTCAGTCGACAAAACACACCTGCTGTGTTCACTGAAAACCCATATTATTGACTGTTAGATCACACACAACGGGATGACTCAGACAAAGATTAGGCATTATTGGCCCATATTTGTAACATCTCTCCGTACAAAATTTCATATGACCGGCTCCAATAACGTTTCATTTTGTGCCCTCAAATCGACATCCAGTTGCACGTTTCGGGCGACAGTTAAAATATACTGTTTCTCTTAATTTTACACACATATTATTTTGCCAAAATTATGTATTAAAAAATCAAAATATACTAGAGGTCTACACAAAGTATACGCGGTATTTGTACAATTAGAATTTCCCGCTGCAGCGCTGTCGGGGTTAATGTTACTGGGAGGACAGACACACAAGTACACGCAGGTCTATATAATGATACGTGTATAACGAGACAGAGTTTCATTGTAGCTGAAATAAGTTAATCAGCCCTTATGCTACTCTTAGCTGTTCATCAGTTGTGGTTTCATATGTAGAGCAGGACGAGAATTAAGTAGGCTTTATTACTTACATTACATAGAATTACATTAAACCTGATACAGGATTACTAGTAGGTATTCAAAGGTTATAGAAATTTATAGTGAAGCTCCAAAACTAATACCTGATATCTGAATTCAGAATTAGATTAACTAATGCACACAAAATGATAGGATACTCTTAAGACAGTAAGCCCCTCCCTACAGTGGCACACATACACGTGTCTGTTATTAGAAGAAACGTGTGTATGACGGAAAGGCGAATTTAATTTCTGAACCTCGAAACTGATTTGAAGGTTTATAATTCTTGTTGCGGACTAAGGTGGTTTTATGGCGTTCTATCAACTACTGCGTCGAGTAAGATGGCTGCGAATGATAAATGGGACAAAGTGTTCATAGCCTGACATTAGTCTAGTGAGAGTGAGGAAAATATTGATAAATCTCAAGATTCATAGCCGTCGACGAGCGCAATTCGAACCTAGTAACGTCTAAATACAAGTCAGCTGGATGAACCCGCCCAGAGCTCGCGCTTCAGCCGTTTAGCCACGATATGGACTCCGATATGTAAGCAATTTCGAGATGGACTTGGAAATTGTTATTTTCAGAGGTCGTCAGAATGTGCGAGTAATTCCATGAGCATTGTCTGCGGGTGAGACACCAGCTTTAAATACTGCGTATGCCTTTGGAGAAACAGGAATTCAGAAGGCTATTGTTTCAGGTTTTATAACATAGAAGAATGTTGCAAATTCACTTAAGCAGCATTCGTTCTTTAATTCCCTTTACATGTTAAGAATTTGATTCCTGGTAAATTCAGTTACAAAGTAAGTATGCTTACAAAGTGCAAACGGCAAAGTGCACCATAAATAAACACTATAAGCAATGCTATCTCCTTACCTACCTTGTGACCTGTCTCACACGTTCTGACCACAGACATATTTCAACTAGAAATTACACTGAAACTGTTGGTGCACTAACTGGCTAGGCTTGTTGTTTATTTATCTGCAAAATCAACCCTCATTGCATTGTTTTGTAATATTTCTGCCTCCTGGTATTGAAACACTGGTAAGCATAAGTGAATACCAGAATCTGTACTACAAAATGCCTGGAAACAATGTACAGTGACAAGCTTCATACTCTTGATTCTGAAATGCGAATTATCTAACGACGCTGTCCACTGTTAAGCTCCACTGCGTCAGTAATAGGCGCATGAAGGAGTGTGGAGCATTGGTGGAATGATACTAAAAAGAAAAATCGGAAGTACACTGAAAAACCCCCTTTTGATGTTACTTTGTACACCAAAAATCCCTCACGAACTACCTTCAGACGAACCCCGGGCATCAGCAGTGATATTCAGCGACTAACCCACTCACTTCTTGCACGGTTTAATGCAGGGAGATATAAAGACTGTTCAAGAGGCGGCTATGAACAGTAGACATGGTGAATCTTCGGGTGATTTGATATTTTCAAAGTACTCTTGAAGAGTAAGGTCTTCTAAACACGATGCCCTGCCGGCAGGTAATAAGTTACCGACAGCCCTCTGAGATATTGATAAGTACTTATCAGTTGTCATGCTGTCACATACCAGAAGACGTTGAAGGCTGAACCTACATTGTGAAGTACATAAGAAAAATAAGAATTGAATGTATTGTGGCATGGGAAGTTTCGGCTGACTATCAATAAACAGACTAAATTCTTTGCCTACGTGCCTGCTACTACATAAGGCACGAGATGCCTTGTAATGGAACCCGACACTCCGTCGCCGTATTAACGAAAACCAGCCACTAATATCTTTCACGCATCAATGATTGCAGTTCACAGCCAACTGCCTAACACTCACCTACAATCACCCACACGTAAACAACGCTGTACACGATGCTGATAGAGTTGGCTACACCAAACATGATAACAAAAAAGTACCAAAAACTAGCGAAAAAAATAAACAAATGACTTTTATTTAGTTTGTGTACCGTATCTCATGACTGACGATAGACTAGGAACATCAGTGTCCTTTGTGAAGTCGGTACGCCACGTATCAAATCAACAGTGGCAATAAACTAGAAATAATATCTACGGAATAACCTTGGCAAATCAGTATGCCACGTCACAGATCAAAAGTTGCGATAAACTGGAAATAATATCTACGGAGTAACCTTGCAAATCAGTATGCCAAGTCACAGATCAAAAGTTGCGATAAACTGGAAATAATATCTACGGAGTAACCTTGCAAATCGGTATGCCAAGTCACAGATCAAAAGTTGCGATAAACTGAAAATAATATCTACGGAGTAACCTTGCAAATCGGTATGCCACGTCACAGATCAAAAGTTGCGATAAACTGGAAATAATATCTACGGAGTAACCTTGCAAATCGGTATGCCACGTCACAGATCAAAAGTTGCGATAAACTAGAAATAATATCTACGGAGTAACCTTGGCAAATCGGTATGCCATGTCACAGATCAAAAGTTGCGATAAACTAGAAATAATAGCAACTGAATAACCTCGGCAAATCGGTATGCCACGTATGAGATCAACAGTGGCGATGAACTAGAGATAGTATCAACCGTATGACAACGATAAAATTGGTATTCCATACCTCACTGCAGTAATCGTGATAAACTACGAAGAAACAACGATGATGCCACAATCACAATACGGCTGATACGTCACGCGCTGCTGGTGTTGAACACTTCGGCTACGCACTGAACGCAGGTCGTTAATGAGTAAGATGGGTGTAGAAGTGTACGGAATGATGTTATGTAAATACAAAACATGACTTGCTGATTTTACAAGACAAAATTCGTTCAAGTTTCGCTTCTCAAAACTCATTAACAAAAATAAATAAATATACCACCCCACAACAAACCTTCTTTTTTTTTACTTAAAAATGTGTAAACAAACAATTTATCCGTGTCTCGTCCAATGATGAAAGTTCCAGAAATAGATAAAAAATATATAGGTGATGTAATTGCTGGCATCAGATCGCTGACTTGTTTTATTTTGTGGAGACCTGAATTTCAATCTACAGGGCAGCTGAAGCCCCTCGTGCGTGACGAATCGCCACAAACAATTGAACCTCGTTAACTTCCCTCTAGCAGTGCTGATGGAGGTACCTCACACTTCCCCATCGTCATGGAAACTGTAATTATTTGCTGCCTGCACCAATCGCAGGCACCTTGCCATTGTTCATACGAGTGTGATTACATTATAAGTGTACAGACTACAGGAATACTAAAAAACACTAATCACCAACAAATGCACAAAGAGAGTTTTATCATCAATCGTAACACACTCCTAAATATCTCGACCCTGCTGGGTCATCTTCAGGGAGAACCTTTTTGTTACATTTACACTACGGTTGCACTTTATAGTTGAGTGAGAATGTGCTGTTGACTGTGTACTGGAGGCGTGAAATCACTGCGGTCCCGGCCTGCAGGCCGGGACCGCAGTGATTTCACGCCTCCAGTACACAGTCAACAGCACATTCTCACTCAACTATAAAGTGCAACCGTAGTGTAAATGTAACAAAAAGGTTCTCCCTGAAGATGACCCAGCAGGGTCGAGATATTTAGGAGTGTGTTACGATTGATGATAAAACTCTCTTTGTGCATTTGTTGGTGATTAGTGTTTTTTAGTATTCCTGTAGTCTGTACACTTATAATGTAATCACACTCGTATGAACAATGGCAAGGTGCCTGCGATTGGTGCAGGCAGCAAATAATTACAGTTTCCATGACGATGGGGAAGTGTGAGGTACCTCCATCAGCACTGCTAGAGGGAAGTTAACGAGGTTCAATTGTTTGTGGCGATTCGTCACNCTGAAGATGACCCAGCAGGGTCGAAACATGTAGGAGTGTGTTACGATTGATGATAAAACTCTCTTTGTGCATTTGTTGGTGATTAGTGTTTTTGTATAATATAGCGCACGGACATGGAATACATTAAATTACACGAATACCATGCACTCCTCTTTTCTTCTTTACCAGCGCGCGCAATAATGAACTATAAAGTGGAGCATTTCTGTCCATTTGGCTATTCCAGCTCAGAAAATACTCGATGGATTTCGATGAACTTAGGTACTGGCTGTACATCCATACATTCGTTTACTCTTTTCTTTATCAGACACCCTTAACAATGAATGTATCGGTTGAAGCTTATCGCTCCATCTCAATAGTCCAGACCAGCAACTACTTAATAGATTTCGATGAAATTAGGTTGTTGAAGCATACGCACACCTTCATCTTTCCTTTATTTTAATTCATAACAATAAACGCAAAATGTGAAGCTTATGTCTGTCAGTCTAAATAGATTATCTCTAAATCCACTGAATGAATGAAAATCAAACTGGATACAGTATCCTACTGTATCCTAAAATGTAACATAGAATGTATATTTAATGCGTATCCGATCAGTATAATCTTCACAGACAGAATATCGACCGCAACTGTATCCAAATCTCTTTATTTATTTTCCTGTCACTGTTCTTGAGGTAGCTTTACTATTAATGCTTCCTTATGCCAATTGTCTTCACTCTACGCGATCTTTCTATCACTTCCTGTACATATAAACATAAAAAAACTTAATTTTTTCAGATATTACCAAAAAATTATCTTTCGCCGTGTACGAAGCCTAAATCGAAATTTACAGATCATAAAAAATGCCGTCCATAACATAAAGTACAAACATAAAATTCAAGCACACATCAGAACAGTACGTTAAATTAGGCCACTATCGCTTCCTTCTGCATTGTTTTCAATTAATTACTCACTAATTACCCTATCAGTCAGTGCTGTTCTATCACAGCTACAGACACAGTCCTTACATAAACCATCATCGAATACAACTGCTGCCTGACACTGCAAGTCGCTCCAGCTTAGCGTATGGATTGGGCGTAGGGCACACAACATTTCAACATTATACGTTCTGTGTTACAGTAGTTGATATAGTGTCCTGAAACAGAACAGTAACTAACAAATCTAGTCTATACTGTGTCCTACCTTCCAGGATGGTGTCCATGGTACGACGGTACAGGGAGTTCCGGAGGTAATGAACCGCTGGCATGAAGAAGACTTCCTCGGGCCGCTCTGGTAGGAAATAAACGACGAGTTCGCTGTTGGCAGGAATGTTCTTCACAGTTTCGTACATTGGCTCTCCTGCAACACAGCGGCACACGGCTTACAGCCTCTCCAAACAGCATTAAGGTACAGACGTATACAAAGTTTAACACTACATGGTATGAATGACACAAAGGGTGAGTGGAACGCCCCTGTGTACCTGTGCAAGGAGGGTGGTACACTGTGTTGGAAGAGAGGAAGTCCCATAAATAAAAACTTCAGGTGGAATACGTGTAGAATTTGTCTACGTGTAGAAGCTTGTCTACTTCCAGCATCTATCACCACTGTGACTTCCACTCTAACCCACATCCTGTTTATTACAGGTGCACATTGACTTTTTTACTCACCCTGTATATCGTTCTGAAAGTGATCCCTCTTCTTGTGAACCTAAGTTTTTAGTACTGTGAAATAAAACTAAGATGTCTGACCGATCACAAACAAAACTTTCAAAGCTGTCATGAAGATATAAAGCAAAATAATATATTTTGTTTAAAAAACACGAGAACGTTGTACTGCGTTAGGCGCAGCAAAAGATTGCACAGTTAAAAGCATCGATATACAAAGAGAAGAGCTGAAGAGCATAATGTGAGAAATTACTGCATTATTGTAGCTGGTTGTAGACTTAATGGGTATACATATGAAACAAAATGTGGTTATTGTATTTAAAATATTGTTTATTTTCAGCTAAGTTCTTTATTTGGAAATGTTACAGTTTGGATTTTTTCCATCGTCTGTGTTTAAAATAACACGAAATATATTACGTGTCGGGGAAACATCAGTCCGCTTCTTACGTAAGAAGAGGAACATGTCCTGTTTCCAGAAATTAGTACTTGTAATCTTAATTGAAAGTACGGATAAAGTTCTAACAGCGAGAAATTCCGAGTCTGATTCACTACTGCCAGAATCCTATGAACTGTCGTTCTTTTTTACATTTGTGCAGTCAGTAACAGAAGTGCACAAATCCCAAACGCCAGATCGCCCAAGCGACCAAATTCTGTACGGTGGCGCTTAGTGTGTGTGGATCCTCAGAACGGAACTGCTTCATGTCACCTTCGTGATGCCAAGAATTTTGGGCTGGCTGCTAGATGTTTGGAAACTTTGTGGACCCCTGTCATACTGTCTACATTCTCGGAAGTTTCGTTGTTTCTTGTCGTGTATATATCAATGTCTGCATTTACTTCTGTCAAACTGTGTTGAAATTGTTATAAAGCGCGCCACTGTATTTCCGTCATGTTTAATCATTATATTAGTGGGCCGGGATATCCTACTGAGTACAGCAGCTCGATACGGGTTGGAAGGTCCGGGGTAACGAATCGCGGTGGGAGTGAAATTTTCCACATCCGTCCAGACTGACCCTCGGGCTCACCCAGCCTCCTGTATAAGAGGTACCGTCCTCTTTCCAGGAGGTAAAACGGCAGGGGAGCGGCGTTGACCACTTATCCCCATCTAGCGCCGAAGTTAGAGAAAGTATGGAGCTATACCTCTACTCCCAACCGGGACATTCATGACCTGTTCTAGTGTAAACGTTACCTCTAACTTTAACTTTCCCTGTTTAGTCAAATATTCGATTAGCTCTCACCTTTGACCTTGGTGCCGATGAGATTCACCTCATCGCTGTAGGTCGAAGTGGCTCGAAGGAATCGAACCCAGTTGCAGTGACGCACGCGGCGTCGGTCCACCTCCGTTATCTCGTCATAACAGCCAAACCGGTGCCGAATCTGCAACACGAAAAACACCGCTATAACTCATGTTTAACACTCATACTTGTATACCCAAACGGCTGTCCTTCAGTTCCTACCACATGCGGATTTTCTGCAATTCCAATCAGATATTTAGCATAGGTGAAGACAAGAAGGAACGCAGCCTTCTTGGTCCGATCAAGGTACCAACCGACTGTCGTCCACTGCGACTAGAGAAACTAACTAACTAACTAACTACGAGTAACTAACTAACTAACTAACTAACTAACTAACTAACTAACTAACTACATGGAGCAGAGTCCTTCTTGAAAAGCTAACAGGTCCCCAGCTAGTCAAGAAATTCCCCTCATTTTGTGGAACCCCAATGTTCATTGCCACATTTGCAAGAGCCCGCCACTTGTCTCTATCTGCGACTGGAGAAAACCACGACCAAACACAGTCACGATACGCGGTGTCTCGGCCGAGCTGTGAACCGAAAACCTCCAGAATGTAAGTACAGAATGTTACAACGACGGTCTTGGTAATTTTTAGTAATACTACTGCTCAGACCTGCAACTCACTCAATAGCTGTAACGTTCTGTCAATTTGGGACCAACCCACCAGCGAGGACACTGCAGTTCTCATCACATTTCGAAATGGGCGCTTCATACGAAGAACAGACACTGACCGTTGTTGGTTTCTGTAGTATGGTGTAGCGGCAAAACTCCTGATATCCTACATGGAGGCATTGGGACGCCATGACTTTTATTTTTGGTCAACTTCCTCAGTGTTCTCAGGAGATTGTCCGGGAAACATACATTTAAATGTGTCACGACAACTGTGTTAAAACGTACTTAGTTACAGTTCATTTGTTATACGGTATAGGCTTAGTTTATTTACCACATGCAGTTTAAACAGCGCCGCTAAGTGACATAGGATGTGCTCAGTCGCCCGGTTAACAAGTAGACAACAATTCTTTTAAAATGACTGATCCCGACGACCACTGATTTCGGATTCATGTAACTGCAGCTGATTATGAACAAAAAGCAAGGTTATCCCTGTGTCTGGACGTCATACCATGAAGTTATATGGAGGAGTGGATGTACACCTCCACGCATTCTTGACTGAAGCAGTACACAAAGGTAAGTGGCCGCGTACCACCGGTTAAGAGTTCCAGTACCCATTCCATAGGAAACTAACTGGGCGTGCCTCAGGTTCTGTTAGGACGTGCTGACCAAAGGATAAGTCACTGTCTTTAAGGAGAATTGAACTTTGGTCGCCTAACTCTGAATTTCACTGACTAAATTACAGCTACCACTTGTACCAAATTTGTGCATGTGACAGTAACAGATATAACGCATAAAACGGACAGAAATCAACACTTAACCATAAGAAAATTCACTGTTCGCCGTGCGATTGTATAAAATTCTTTAACGCCCCCCAGTGCAAACTATGAGACAGCCATCTGTTTACACCAGTCGCCCACAAGGTAGCCACTATTGGCCTGACCCTTTCATGGCTGCAGGATTGTTTTCATGCAAGCCACACAACAATAACATGTCTTGCATTGTTCTTCAATAATGAAAAATGGCCTCAAATTGCTGCAGCAGCAGAAGCAACAACAACAACGAAGACCTCTTGTGTACCGCCCCTCAAGATACCTGCTACTTGCTTCAGTCTTCATGCTGCTTGGGGGATCAGAACGGACCCCTTGGTGTGCTTTCTTCTGCTCACAAAGCTTGCAGTGATGATGTCGATGATGGTGATGGATGCATACTGTTGCCTTGTATCCGTGTAACAATAATGTATGATACTGTTCGGACTAGACACGGACATGCACGGAGGATTTCGTGCATCCAAATCTCCACATAAATTAAGGCTGCTGCTGCTGCTGCTGCTGGTCTGGTTAATTGATAATGAAATATGCCACGAGGTACGTAGGGAGATCACGGAATTATCACATTATGAAAGATGAGATGGATGGAAGGGGAAATAGGGGAAGTACAGTAACCCTTCTTTGTCAGAGTTTTGTCTACATTAATTACCTTGTGGGTCGTAGGGTATTTGATGTCGCTGTATCAGTTGCGCAGAAAATATGCGAGAGAAAGCGCGCATGCGGTGACTTCGTTGGGAAAGGGCAGGTATCAGCCACGGGCTAATTCAAGGTACAATACCATAATTTTGCAGCACCTGAGAAAACTCACGAGCATGTTATTAGATGATCCTCGAGGAACAGGAACGTGTCCGGTGACGTGCGAGAATTTGCCAAATTTCTGGTTTGACGGCAATAACCAATGAACTACTAGATTAAGGAATAAAAATTGCTTATGAAACTTGCACAATAACGCATGTATAAAGTGTTACTTCTAGGACAGCATTCACTACAAGTATTGTGATAATGGGAAACTTCAAAGTTATAATAGAGTAGCAATTATTTCAGGCAAGGCAGTATATACATGCTGCACGAGTACCGCACAGAGAACTGCCGCTTAACTAACGAATTCAGGTAAAGAAACGCCCAACATATTTATGGACACCCCCAGGCTGTCACAAAGAGTCGATTAAAACCGTCATTACCTCTCTAAATAATCACGAGTTCATAGTACCTTAACACACACCTGAACGAAACTGACTGACAAATATGACCATACCGTGTGTCATACTGTGACAGTCTGGGCTCATTTCCGCCTGAACGTCATTCCAGTAGCGTCTGATAGATCTGAGGTCACTCCATCAGCCGTCAGATTTGTTCTATTCACTTTAATCTTTAATTTACGCCTTATACCGTTCCTTGTATTTGGTCTTCTTCTTTTTCTTATTCTTTTCTACATCATAATGCAGGCTTCGCAATGAGAAATTTACCGATAACTTAAAAAATGTAAACATTTGCTTCAGTTTCATGATTGGTACACAGAAGACGTTATGGAACAGAACTTCAGAACTGCGTTTATTGCATAAATTGTCCTTTACACAGTTCACAATTCAGATTTCCTCATTTGCGTTTTGTCATTTGTTACAAATATGGCTTTATTAGCGAAGTTGCGAAATTTTAATTCAACAATAATTACTACTCAATGGGTCAAGATGTGCTGTCGCCGGGCGTAATGCGGTGGGGTTTGAAGATGACATCCAGTCTCCATTTAGTCCGGAGGTTAAAAATGAGTGGAGCTATACCGCTGCTTTCCCTATACGTCTTCATAGAATATGCAGGAAGAACTTTACCTTCACAGTCACTACTGCTGTTGAATCTGAAGCATCTCTTCAGTTAGAACGCAGCACACTAAATCATACATAAATCATACAAATCTCAACACCCTTCAACGCCCCCACACACCCCGAAGAAACCTTGCGTATACAAGGAGTGGCTGCACTTAAAACATTATGATTTCAGATACATAAGTCGAAAAGGTATTATAAGTATTCGTCAGAGCCAATGTAAGTGACGTGTAGCCACCATAATCACGTAATTGCTTCATTCTAAGGGACTGTAACTAAAAAGGTGAACAAGAAGGACATGTCTCATTCATTGAAATACACTCGTTAACAGCTGTTTCAACCAGCTCTTCGCGACCACGGTAAGATGATAAATCTCTGTGTTAGTTGAAAAGGTGAGAATCAGCATGCATTTTGTGCTACAGGCCGTAACAATGTGCCTCTCAATCAAGGGAAAGACTAAAAACGTAGAACCCAAAACATGTTTTATATCTCTTCATACACTGACAGGGTTTCCTTTGACATAAAAAAAAAACTCAAGTGGGACAGAAATCCTTGCCTGTCAAAGTCAGTCCGTTTTGAGTCAATCATCTCTGTAAAAAGAAATAATTTCTTCAACAGGTCAGTTAATACTGATTGAACGGAGAATGTTTTATAACATGTTAGTTCTGAAATGCATCAGTTGCTTAGGCAACGTGCTGTTAAGGTGTTCAGTTCTTCATTCAGAGTGAACTGTTTATTGTTTACTGAGTTCGCTGGCTAATGAGTCTCTTAGTTACTCCGCTACTAGATTAAAGATCACCGTCTTGTTGGATGTGACGCCGTGTAGTGTCGTAGAAATTTGCTGACCTTTCGAAGAAACGTACTTTCTCTGTATTAACCTTTTAAAGCCTAGCGGTAACTTTACGTACCACCAGGTTTAACATTAAAAAATTCTACGTGGTGCCCACATTGCGTTTATGTGTTTTGTACGGATCTCAGAACAAACAGCAACTTTTGCCTTATAAAACATTAAGAGATTGCTTTTTATAACCGAGGTGCAGAGTGTTTACAGTGCGGTACGGACTGAGTCCTTATATAAAACAGATAAGCTTCATCTTTAAAGGGTTAATGGTCTACTCTGCTGGTAGAATGCAGTACGTTTCTCTGACCGTCAGCAGATGTCGAGCACACAACATGACATCACAATCCAGAAGACAGTAATCCTCTCAGTGGCTGCCCTGACAGACCCAAACGCCGCACATTCTTTGAGTTAATCTCGTACTCATCCAGTTGCGTCGGACACAGACAGACAGACAGACAGACAGACAGACAGACAGACAGTCGCTTCGTTAGAGTCATCATATAGGTGTCTCTTAGCCAGTCAGTTAAGTTAAGCAGTCACTTTTTCTTCGAGTAAGTTAGATCTTCGCTGTTCTGGGACGCCATGCAGCGTAGATTTGTAGTTACATAGACGTTTCGGGACTGACTGCCGGTCCCATCTTTGAGGACCAAGCAGTCTTTAGACTTCCACTGTTTGACCCTCGAAGATGGGACACAAAGGTTGTCCGAAACGTCTGTAACTATCTACCTATGCTGCGCAACACCCCAAAGGGCGAAGATCTTGTTTACACCGCGGCGGAAGCTGAAATTTCGCGTTCAGTAAGTTGTTTTGACATCGGACAGGTAAGTTTGTTGCTTAGTCAGTGAATGGTTAAGCAGTCAGACTCTTATGTTTACGGGTAAACAGTGTCAAATGCACCAACAGACACTGAGGTCGTGGAGTGAGTCCGCTGAACATGAAGATGTAAGCCAGGACGCAGGGCATCACTCGCAGGGTGCTGAAATTTGTACGGCAGTAATTTGCTTCCTTCAAGCTGCAGCACCAGCTGCCATTCATATATATATATACATATATACATACATATATATGTATGTCTGTATCTCGCATTGTTCTACACAACAAGTAGCAATAATACAGCAACCTGCTGATTGCGATCGAGATGGCAACAAAAGGAGTATCGCCTTGCCTCGCCCCACCTGCCCATTGACGTCCGGATTATGATGAAGCGTTAAGAAAGGGGTTCAGAGACACAAATGGATAAATTACAGCATGCACGTATCGACACAAAACAACAGGTTACGGAATCGTACCTATTGCGTAGACAAATAAGGCTTGCCAACTATCTTAACTAAATACTGAACCGACTGACTGATGGAAAGGTTGACAAACACAAATGGGCGACAGACTAATCGACTAACTAACGCGCCGATTAACTGAGCAACTAAATAACCAGCTAACTTAGTCGCTAATAAGTAGGTATGTAAGTAGGTTGCCCAACCTCGGGGGTCGCGCGGTCTAACGCGTGAATCTGTGGCGGCTCGCTGGCTGGGATTGTGGGTTCCAATCCCGCCAAGGGCATGGATGTCTGTCTCTTGCGAATGTTGTGTGTTTTCAGGTAGAGGTCTCTGCGACGGACAGATCACTCGTCCAGAGGAGTCCTACCGAGTGTGGTTGTATCATTGTGATCAGGTGTAACAATAACCCTCTACACTTAACTGTGAGTAGGTAGGAGACGTCAGAAAGAAAGAAAGAAAGAAAGAAAGAAAGAAAGAAAGAAAGAAAGAAAGAAAGAAAGAAAGAAAGAAAGAGAGATAAAGAAAGAGAGATAAAGAGAGAGAGAGAGAAAGAAAGAAAGAAAGCAAGAATGAAAGAAAGAGAGAGAAAGAAAGAAAGAAAGAAAGAAAGAAAGAGAAAGAAAGAGAAAGAAAGAAAGAAAGAAAGAAAGAGAGAGATAAAGAAAGAGAGAGAAAGAAAGAAAGAAAGAAAGAAAGCAAGAATGAAGGAAAGAGAAAGAAAGAAAGAAAGAAAGAAAGAAAGAAAGAGAAAGAAAGAAAGAAAGAAAGAAAGAAAGAAAGCTATAAGTAAATTGCTGAATGCCTAACTGACCAGCCCAACACCTTACTCCATATTACCTGAGCAAGTACCCAAGCACAGCGCTATGAAGGCTAACAGAGTAAACGTGGGTTAAATAACGCTCCGTTCAGATCAGTGATCAGAACCAAGCTCTACGCGCCTTACCTCCGGTGGCAATAGAACGCACTTATAATACTGAATATAAGAGTTGGTTTGGACACGGTGCTTCTGCTGGGAATGGAACTCCGGTCGTCATATTTATACAACTGACCGAAGTGTATAACCTAACCGACTGACTCTATGCTGCACAGTCTTCCCTCAACAATGTAGGCCTATTTGGTCAAAATATTACCTGGAGTTGTTACACCGTGCAATCAGCCGCATCACGATGGATGACCTGATCTCATCAAAACAGCCCCTGATTACGGAGACAGTGGCGGTTTCTGCGACTGACTGCACGATCAGGTTTCGTTCCATTTACTGGCCGTGAAAGATACAACACTTCAAATCTGTCATGAAGTTCCACAGTACGTTGCTATAATCAAAAATATCACACTGGAAACTTGTATCAAGCAAGCAGAAGATACTACCTCCATGTGGCTACCTCAGCTAGTCAAGGAAGTCCCCGCATTTTATGGAACCCGAAGGTTCACATGAGCCATTACTTGCCCAGTCTTGAGTCAGAGCAATTCAGGCTACATCTTCTTATCCTATTTCTTCAAGATCCATTTTAGTATCACCCTTCCTTCTGCGCCTATATCTTCCAATCACGTTTTCCCACGAAAACCCCGAATACACCTCTCCTTACCCCACACGCACCACATCCCTCGCCCAACTCTTTCGTCATTTAATCACCCTAATAACATTTTTGAGGGTTGCAAATCACGTAGCTTCTCATTTTACAATAAGCAGAAGAAACTAAATACGATAAAGGTTAACTAATTCGTGCATCCTTTCAATTGTAGAAAAAGAGACGACACAGTAAGACAGATGTTTCTTTGAGCCTCATACCGTTATAACCAAGCTTCATGTTCCTTGATGTTAGTCTAAATTGCTCGAAATACCAAGATAATTTGTTGTGGTGTGCGCTAACATCCGTACCTCCTCCAAGCCTTGCCCTTAATGACTGCAAAGGTACAATACAGATATAAGAGGCTTCTGTCAGAAATGAGAACAGCTTCGAGCTACTATAGTCTGCTACAACGGGGAAGGAGGTGGATGTGCTCTGGAGAATAGATATAATTAATATACAATGTTGCCTTAAGATATTGATGTGCAACCTGTGGTCCACACACCACACAACACAACACAAAAGACTATTACATGCGACTAGTCATTTAAAAAAAACATTCGAATATAATTAACTGGCACAACGCAGTGCTGTAATAGACTAGGGAATGCATATGCTGGAATTTGATTTTCGGCAAGGAAAAAACTTTTGTTATCGCTATCAGGGAAATATCCTAAGCTTCTGTTTATTATATGCATCTTACGACACTAAACGAATATTATGGGGAAAATGCATGGTTTTTAGGCGTGACCGCAGAATTGCGAAAAATGACTATCAGGTTCGTCACGTCACGTCTGTCTGTCCGTCCGGTATGTAAACTTTTTGTGGGTACTGTACCCACTGTAGCCAGTGTGCCACACTGTGAGAGGCTGCACCTCATAAGCTCGCTAATTATCTTTCCATTACTGCACAAGGTCTGATGCTACCTCCACTGCGAGCTTGATGATGCTCCAGCTCTTGACGGTAAAAATTCCGGTCGACCGAACAGCCTCAGTGCACATGCACCGTGCGGCACAGTTCACTGGACAGATGTAATGAATTTACGAGAGCTCATGTTTGTTACTTGCTTTCTTCTAATGACAGAAAACCGCTGAGAAAGATACATGAACTTCAGGGAGAAGAAGAAAGATATGGACGAAGAAAATGATTATAATAGCACGTTGTATTCTTAGCACAATATTTTTGGATAATTAAAGAATTAAGATGTGATAACTGAGGGACAATGAATGCATAAAGCTTTTAGTTTGAGAACCTCAAGGGAGAAAGACAATTTGGGAGAACTCGGTCCTGATGGAACGGGCATATTGAAATAAGTACAGTCAATTCTGCTATAATGCGGTAGTTGCATTCTTGTGAGACCTCGCGTTATAGAAAATCGCGTAATAAAAATAGGGTCAGATCAAAAAAATTTTGACCCGTCATCCAAATTTGTATCTTCAAAATGGTCGCTTAAATCGCGTAACAGCCAACAAGCGTATGCGGAAGTTTGCCTTATACAAACAGTACTCACCTATACGTCAGTCGCCTTATAGCTCATTCGCATTAACGAAATACGCGAAATAGCAGAACTGACTGCACTGGCGAACCAGAGTAAAAAGGTATGAACTGTAGTCAACTTGATCACGTTAGGGCCTAGTGGCGGCATTCATTTAACAAGGTAACGAACCTTCGGGTTATCAAAAATGCCGGAAGTTTCTTTCGAAGTTGCGTAAGTTTCAAACTTGGTTCACAAAATCTGTAGGCTCACGGTGACCTGACGGTCAGGTAAAATATCCTTTGTCAGCACTTGTCTATATCAACGGTCATATTCAAGTCACTGAAGGATCAAACGGGCGCGGCCATTCTTGGACAGAAAGTTTGACACTAACCTAACGCAACTACAGACAAATCTGCAGTCGTTATGTAATATAAACAGTTAAAATCAAAATCAGCTGCATTCGCTCGCCCCAACAGCCTTTACGGAAAAGGTACGTTTCACCCTATAACCTGCCATGAAGAAACAAAAAAGGAGTAGATATACAGCTCTACTATCTGTTTAACGTCGGCGCCAAATGGGTGTTAATGGTTAAGGCCACGCGCCGTAGGCCACGGGAATGATGCGGTACCCATTTTATAGGAGGCTGGGTGGGCCACAGGGACGCTCTGCAAGGGTGCGGAAAACCTCGCCGCCACCGGATTCCCATCCCCGGACCGTCAAGGCCGTAGATAGTCGCTATACCGACTGCACTATCCCGGCCCACGAGTATTTAAGTATATTAATTAAAATACATACTTCCATTAATATGTCACGACGTGAACCTCCCACGTAACAATTGGACTGCTAGACCGACACCAAACAACCTACATCGAGCAAAAAGTCCGCCTGGAATTTACATCCGTGAATTTCCGCATTTCTCACCACTGTCTACGATTTTAATGTTTTTATTCTGATACTTTTGTAAGGTATGCAGCTACCTTCCAAAACAGCCATAAGCCAATATAGTCGTTAGGGTTTTACTAAGAGCCTTTATGATAGTGGGCTGTTTAATAATATATACGAAAACTACATATTATAATTTTGAGAACTCTATTCTGATTAACCCTTTAAAGACGAAACGTAATCTGTTTTATATAAGGACTCAGTGCGTACCGCGCAGTAAACACTCTCCACCTCGGTTATTAAAAATCAGTCAGTGAATGTTCTACAAGGCAAAAGTCGCTGTTTGTTCTCAGATCCGTATAAAACACATAACGCAATGTGAGCGCCACGTAGAATTTTTGAATGTTAAACCTGGTGGTACGTAAAGTGACCGCTAGGCTTTGAAAGGTAAACCTGTCCCAACAACGAAGTGTCATATCCCAGAAGAAATAAATCTGTAAATCCTAAGTGAGCAGCAGCTGTCAGTTATTGAACGTTACACCATTCAATTACATTCCTGTGAAGAATAAACATAGAGGAAGCTTTACACACTCGACATTCTCGATACGTGGCAATTGATACATTTCTCTGTCCCAATGCCCTTGTTCCACATAAACAGGTCTAGCACAACAACAGATACGAGGACGACAATTTAATTAGCCAGCGAGAAACTGCAATTCGCAGAAGACGGTAGCAGGATTACTTACGATAAAATGTTTTGTTTTGTTTTGCTTCGGTAGCAACTGTCAGCCCTTTCTCAAGTGCACTTCTCTACATCTATCAAAGCAAGACAACTTTCATCACACGCCAAGTACAGAATTAGGCCTGCTCCGCATTCCAATCTTGTATCACACCAATAGAAAACGGAAGTGGCACTGATGTAATCTGTACTTCTTACCATGGAGATTTTATGAGTAGTGAGACATTTCAATCACACTGAAGACGAAGCCTGGCGCAGTGTTTGCCCACCCGACTCTCCATCCATCGATGACTTACGAATTGCTTTAAAAAATGTATCTGCCCGCCGCAGTCGGAGAGGAACAGCTGTAAAACAACCCTAAGGCCCTCTCTGGCCGAAGAAGTTTATCCGCTGTGAATCTTCCTGTCAGCGACTGCTTAAATTCTTAAGGTGAGGGGTATAGTTGTCCCTGTGCCAGTCATGAAGTCACATGGCAGGAGCAGAATAATGCCATATTTCTCCACCTAATGCACTATTATTATTCTAAATGTCTTTACGGTACAATATATGTATGATGGTCCGATATGTTTCGATCCCGAGTGGGCTCACCTTCAGGGACTCACTCAAAAGTAAAAGTTACACAAACAGTATTAACTTTTATCCTGCTAACGTGGAATGTACGGTGAGCTGCTAATAATGCCGGCACCACTAATGTGTAATATTTGGCGACCCACATTTGGCAACGCTGAAAGGAGCCGCTTTGTCTCTCTCTCTCTCTCTCTGCACAATGTATCAACACTGAATCAATCTAGAAAGACGTCCTATGTCATATCTGTGCGCACACACTTAACTCGGCTACCAACTAGGCCCTTGGGCCTAGTTGGTAGCCGAGTTAAGTAGCCAAATATTACACATTAGTGGTGCTGGCATTATTAGCAGCACACCATATAGTCCACATTAGCAGGATAAAGGTTAACAGTATTGTACATGTTACAAAGTAAGAGATAGTCAAATTTGTATTATTTTTAACCCACTCGTACACTAAAAAACACAAAAACTTTAAATAAGAGATAATCAGTTAACACGTAGGTGAACTTACGGTGGATCTCTGTTTTCACTGAAAAAGTTAAAAACACTAGATAAATTAAAATAAATATATGAACAAGTGTAGCAAATTTACATAACAATTAACAAATGTATTTAAATTATTTTATTGTAGACCGATAGTTGCACTGGTAGGAGTACAGTTATAGCTTCTCATGCTTGTCAGCTTCACGCCACGGCCATTTTATCACCAGACAACGTTTCTCCATCTACACACTGAATACGGTGGGTCTCTGTGTGCCGCACCACAACCGCAGGCGTTTTGGAGAAAAGAAACTCTCACCCTTGCCTGGTATCGAACCACAATCCCTTGGTCCTCCAATATCTGGTTTAGTCACTATACCGACTGGTGAAGACACGCAAGTACGTCACAGCTACGCACCCTTCAGCCTGGCACCTGATGTCTCTGTGTTTGCTTATCTCAACAAGCTAGGAAACGTAAGCGTTGTGTAAGAACTGTGGTGCGTTCGCTGTAGTATTGCCATTCGTTAATGCTCAGTTCAGATGCTTTCTTATAAACGGCGTAAAACTTGATTAGTAAAGCAAAACAACGACAATTGTAAGCATTTTAAAATATGCGTTTCCACTTTTTACATAACAAACACGCGATGGTCACAATCATTCGAACTGCGATTAGCTGCTCCTTTATATTAAACAAACATTAAATTCAGAAATAATTAGTCACTGTTACTAGGTAATTATTCAAATTGGAACGATGCAAGAGCTATTCGCTATACGGTAATAAAAAAATCAACATTAAAATTTCATTTTACATTTATTACACAGCCCAGCATATTACAGCACTCCATTAAAAAAGATAAAAGACACTTTTCACAGCAATTTAAAAGCGTTACTTCTTTTTCGCTTGGCCAGATGGTTAGGTCTGTCTACGAAACCTTCAGTACACAAGCTCAGAAACGTACGTACAGTGTCCCTTTGCTTTAGTCGTCTCGAACAACTAATATTTCAGAACAACGTAGGGGAGATATAAATATTAAGAAACCAATTATGACTTTCCGAAGCCACGTAATACGGAACGGACTCTTTGTTGAGCAGTTACAGTAATGCTTCAGCATTGCGCTCACAGACCTTCCGCGTTGGGCTACAATGGGTTAAATGAATTTCGTTTTTTTAAGCATGCACTGAATCTTATTTACAAAATTCAACGTCGGTCTCAGCTTTAAGATTTTCAAGGCGGTGGAAAATTAAATTGCTGCCTTTCAGGCTTCAGTTTGTTTTTTCTCGTTTTCCGAAAATTACTGGTAATGTGTCGGACGTAACTTTGCAATTATTTTTCTTATGTCAACCGCAAACAGGACAGATAAAACGGAATCAGAAATAGTTCAAATGTGCACTTTTCGACTAACAAGCAGAGTGACACGCATTTAAGAAATACAAAATCAGATTATGAAAACAAGAAAATAAAGCAGTAAGAAAATTGAGGAGAGATAATGTAAAGAGGAGAGAGAGGGGGATAATAAAAAGAAGTAGAAGAAACAGGAGGAGGAAACGATGGAAGACAAGGTGCGTAAAAAGAGAGAGCAAGAGAAGCAACAGACAAAGACAGTAACTCAAAAACGCAAGCAGAAGGAAAGAAGAAACAATAGATGAAGAAAACAAGTTCATTATTTCATGTCATTTCTGTGTTTAGCCACTCCAGAAAATTATCAATCCCTGCCTGTGCCTGAAAGGGAAACGACCAGCCAGGAATTGCAAGAAACAAAAAATAAAACTAGATGACAAAGTACAAATCATTCCTCAAGTTATAATAAAGGCAGTACATGAGGCAAACGGGCTGAATCATGTTCACGGAATGTAAGAAGACACAGTGCCTCAATGTGAAATGAAGATTTGTTGGAAGTCTCGTGTCACTTGGGTAGCTATTTGAAGTGAAAATAAATTGGTGGTTGTGGTTGTTACCCATACCGCATTTGCCATGCTCCAGCATCAGCTGGTGACAGACATTCAAATAATCATATCCCACACGCTTTGCCCATCGTATTCATTTTCGCTAAATTACAGTGACGCCTATGGTCTGCCCACCGTTAAGAACAAACTACTGTTCCGAAGGCTACCAGTCTGCAAAGAATAACCGGATGGTGCTTCTGTCCACTTGTACGTGTCACAGGCGGAGCACTCACTAGCCGTTCTGTACCAGGACACGCTTCGCTTCATCCTAACAGCACAAAAAGTTAGCATTAGGAGCGCACTGCCCTGACCACGTGTTGCAGAAAAACAAGGAGATTTAAACAGAAAAAAGTCACATCTTTCGATCCTGCACCGATTGCTAGACACAAATATTATATTATTGAATTATTGGTAGTCTATTGTTTTACTTACTGGAAATAATTTTGTACTTAAGTACAGCACGTACACTTTAAATTTCTCAGGTATAACCTACAAAATTTAGACCCTGGATGTATTTTTAACTGTCGACTTAAAGCGTAGGTATAATTTTGGTCATCTTCACACCTAATTTCGCCTTCGCCAGTGGCGTGTTACTGATCACCTTAAAACACGTATGTCAGTGGTGTATTACTGATCACCATAAAACATGTAAGTCAGTGGCGTATTACTGATCATCATAAAACACGTAGGTCAGTGGTGTATTCGTGTTCACCATAAAACACCTACGTCAGTGGCGTACTACTGATCACCATAAAACCGGAAGCTCAAGATAATTATCATGCGTCCGCCACCTTGTTATTATTTATTGCACGAAATTTTGAAAAGTGCGATGATGATGATGTGTTACCCCAGCGCAATGACGTTTGTAACAAGTTTCTTAAAAATCTGCCGCCATCATGGTGATTTTACAAGCCTCCTTGTTTTTGTTTTTAGTCTGAAAAGTGGGCTAATATTGTCAACCACTAGCAAGTTCTTAAGATTAGCCATCGTGTTTATATTGCTATTATTATTATTATTATTATTATTATTACAAAATTAAAAATTTTAGCCAATAAGGGAACCGAAAAGTGCTTTAGTAGAAGAATCTTACAGGCCTAACATGAAAATAAGTCCATCATGATCCAGTGTCCATAAACATAAACACAGTATCTGAATGCGTAGGAGTGGTTCCATTTGCAGAAGAAAACCACACCGTATGAATGTACTGCAGATATACATCGTTCAGTTCCCCCTTACCAGGTCAGAATCAACTGCAACAACATACATCATTCAGTTCCCCCTTACCAGGTCGGAATCAACTGCAACAACATACATCATTCAGTTCCCCCTTACCAGGTCGGAATCAACTGCAACAATATACATCATTCAGTTCCCCCTTACCAGGTCAGATCAACTGCAACAACACTGTAGCGATAAGGACGGTAAGTAGATTGCAGTGCATGCCAGACAGTACTTTCATTTTCTACATCCTGTTGTACAGAACTCGAGAGATGCAATACATCACTGGTTAAGTCTTCTACACCTGCATCTGCCCCAACCTTTGGTTATCTTGGTTTCGTAGCTTCATAAGTCAGTTACTTTGAGCTTCATGCTGTGCGTTTCTCTGAAGGATTTTCGTGAAGATGTTGTCCTTTTACCAAAATAACAAAGCCAACGTCTGAATAGGTAGCACCATAAACTTAAAACACGCGGAGCAACGGTATCGGCAATCGATCGGCGGCCAGCCAGATATCCCGGCATAATCTGCGTGTTAATTCATGCTGCAGGACAGAAAACTGGATCTACCAAGCTACGTCCTTTAAGGACTGGTGTTCATCCAAATTATATAGCCTACAACACATCAGTTCCTACCTCAAAGAGAAGACAGTCCTTGTCGACTATAAAGATCAGTCGGTTAATAATGTGTAGGGAAGCACTCGGTTTCTTGTGAGAATTATAATAAACGAAATATTTAAAGGAGTAAACCCCCATCTTGTACACCCTTTAATATATTTTCCCTATTCGGGAGTCTAGGCAAACAGGTTTACTATTGCAGTAAAGAGGAAAGTAATGTCCCGACCCGGCAGAACTGGTTGATAAGAACGCATTCAGTTGTTTGTCCTTCCATGGAGGAATTCAAATTGCTTCAACTACGTATTAATTATGGCAGCGTCACACACACACATACACACACACACACACACACACACACACACACACACACACACACACA